>CM042391.1:41928244-41940744 GCA_023634145.1 Thymallus thymallus | reverse complement strand
CTCTCAAGCTCTGTCAGGTTGGATGGGGAGCGTCGCTTCACAGCTATTTTCAGGGTTCTCCAGAGATGTTCGATCGGGTTCAAGTCCGGGCTCTGGCTGGGCAAATCAAGGACATTGTCTTGGCTGTGTGCTTAGGGTTGTTGTCCTGTTGGAAGGTGAACCTTCACCCCAGTCTGAGGTCCTGAGAGCTCTGGAGCAGGTTTTCATCAAGGATCTCTCTGTACTTTGCTCTGTTCATCTTTCCCTCGATCCTGACTAGTCTCCCAGTCCCTGCCGCTGAAAAACATCCCCACAGCATGATACTGCCACCACCATGCTTCAAGGTAGGGATGGTGACAGGTTGGCATTCAGGCCAAAGCGTTTCAATCTTGGTTTCATCAGACCAGAGAATCTTGTGTCTCATGGTCTGAGAGTCCTTTAGGTGCCTTTTGGCAAACTCCAGGTGGGCTGTCATGTGCCTTTTATTGAGGAGTGGCTTTCGTCTAGCCACTCTACCATAAAGGCCTGATTGGGGGAGTCTGCGAGATGGTTGTCCTTCTGGAAGCTTCTCCCATCTCCACAGAGGAACTCTGGAGCTCTGTCAGAGTGACCATTGGGCTCTTGGTCACCTCCCTGACCAATGCCCTTTTCCCCCGATTGTTCAGTTTGGCCGGGCGTCCAGCTCTAGGAAGAGTCTTGGTGGTTACAAACTTCTTCCATTGAAGAATGATGGAGGCCACTGTGTTCTTGGGGACATTTAATGCTGCAGACATCTTTTGGTACCCTTCCCCAGATCTATGCCTCCACACAATCCTATCTCGGAGCTCTATGGACAATTCCTTCGACATCATGGCTTGGTGTTTGCTCTGACATGCACTGTCAACAGTGGGACCTTATATAGATAAGTGTGTGACTTTCCAAATCATGTCCAATCAATTGAATTTACCACAGGTGGAGTCCAATCTGAATACTTATGTAAATAAAAAATAACTGGTTTTGCTTTGTCATCAGGCGGAGTGCTAGGAATACCCAGAAAATCGTGAAAGACTCCAACCACACAAGTCATAGACTATTCTCTCCCCTTCCGCACGGCAATCGGTATCGGCGCATAAAGTCTGGCACCAACAGGCTCTTGAACAGCTTCTATCCCCAAGCAAATAGCCGACCAATTAGCCTGTTACCAACACTTTTGGAAAAAATCGTGTTTTTTGCAATTTTTCTGACTGGCTGAGAGAATTTTATCATTCAAATATTGTGGGGGCTGTTTTGTTAGACTTCCGTGCAGATTTTGACATTATAGATCATAGTCTGCTGCTGGAAAAGTGTATGTGTTATGGCTTTACAGTATACCCCTTGCCATATTGTGGATAAAGAGATACCTGTCTAACAGAACACAGAGGGTGTTCTTTAATGGAAGGCTTTGAGTAAAGCCAGTGTGTCCGGATGTATGCGGATGACTCAACACTATACACGTTAGCTACCACAGCGACTGAAATGACTGCAACAATTAACACAGAATTGCAGTTAGTTTCAGAATGGGTGGCAAGGAATAAGTTAGTCCTAAATATTTAAAAAACAAAAAGCATTGCGACAAGTTATTCACTAAACCCTAAACCTCAACTAAATCTCGTAATGAATAATGTGGAAATTAAGAAAGTTGAGGTGACTGAACTGCTTGGAGTAACCCTGGATTGTTAACTGTCCTGGTCAAAACATATTGATACAACAGTAGCTAAGATGGGGAGAAGTCTGTCCATAATAAAGTGCTGCTCTACCTTCTAAACAACACTATCAACAAGGCAGGTCCTACAGCCCTAGTTTTGTCGCAACTGGACTACTGTTCAGTCATGTAGTTTGGTGCCACAAAGAGGGACTTGGGAAAATTACAATTGGCTCAGAACAGGGCAGCACAGCTGGCCCCTAAAAGTACACGGAGAGCTAACATTAATAATATGCATGTAAATCTCTCATGGTTCAAAGTGGAGAAGAGATTAACATCATCACTACTTGCATTTGTGAGAGGTATTGACATGTTGAAAGCACAGAGCTGTCTGTTTAAAATACTGGCACACAGGACGGACACCCATGCATACCCCACAAGGCATGCCACCAGAGGTCTCTTCACAGTCCCCAAGTCCAGAACAGACTTTGGGAGGTGCACAGTACTACATAGAGCCATGACTACATGGAACTCTATTCCACATCAATTAACTATTGCCAGCAGTAAAATTAGATTTAAAAAACAGATAAAAATATACCTTATGGAACAGCGGGGACTCTGAAGCAACACAAACATAGACACATACAAACACGCAATAACATACGCATTATACACACATAGATAAGAGGCAGTAGAGTAGAGGAAGAGTAGCTGCTGCCTTGGCAGGAACTAATGGGGATCCATAATAAACCCCAGGAAGAGTAGCTGCTGCCTTGGCAGGAACTAATGGGGATCCATAATAAACCCCAGGAAGAGTAGCTGCTGCCTTGGCAGGAACTAATGGGGATCCATAATAAACCCCAGGAAGAGTAGCTGCTGCCTTGGCAGGAACTAATGGGGATCCATAATAAACCCCAGGAAGAGTAGCTGCTGCCTTGGCAGGAACTAATGGGGATCCATAATAAACCCCAGGAAGAGTAGCTGCTGCCTTGGCAGGAACTAATGGGGATCCATAATAAACCCCAGGAAGAGTAGCTGCTGCCTTGGCAGGAACTAATGGGGATCCATAATAAACCCCAGGAAGAGTAGCTGCTGCCTTGGCAGGAACTAATGGGGATCCATAATAAATACAGATACAAATAAGAATGATAAATAGCTAACAAAATAGCTACACAGACTATTTGAGTTAACCTTGAATCTTTAGTGACATTTTATTTTTGCTCTATGCACACTCAAAGGGCCCTACACACTCACACACACTCACTCCATCATCTCCTCCCTCTTTCATGGCTCCACCTGTCACCAGAGGGCAGCAGAGACCGCACTAGAGACTATAAAGGCACAGGTGTTTTTTTAGTTACTAATTATGATTTCCTTTTAGAGAGGTGTGTTTTCTGTCACCCTTTGCAGAAGCCTCTGCCAAGGGGCCAGACCAGTTGCTGACTTCGCAATTATTTCCGTACCGTCGCCGCTGGGAGTGGATGAAATACAGAGGCACTGGTCACCTCCTTCCACCTGGGGCTGTCTAACTCTATCAAGGATGAACTGGCCTCTCGGGAACTGGGAGAGGACCTTGAGTCCCTGATGACGCTGGCAATTAAGGATGACAACTGCATTCGAGAACGAGTGAGACAGTACCCATGCAGCTGGGTCGCACACGTCTGAGCCCACAGGAACGTGACAGGCGCATGCGCAAAGGCTGCTGCCTCTTCTGCCTCTACTCCATTCTACATGCCCAGAGCTGACGGGAAACGCTGGGGCTTGCCATGAAAAGGGAAGACCCTGATGAGCTGTGCAGTGACTCCCAGGCAACCCAGTCACTGTTTGTCACTACTCATGACCCTCCACTGGGACAACGGTCAGCACCAGATCCAAGTCTTCGTGGACTGCGGGGCTACGAAAAATGTAATTGATCAGGACCTTGCCATAGAATTACAGATCCCCTGCATGAAATGCCCCATCCCTCTGCAGATTCAAGTCCTCGATGGACGCCCCTATCGGCTCCGGCCAGTTGGAATGTCAGACCAAGCCCATTCAACTGCAGGTTGGTGTGAACCACTCAGAGACTCTTAACTTTCTTTTGATCACGGCTCCCGAGAACCCTCTTATCCTAGGGTACCCCTGGTTAGCACAACATAACCCACTATTCTCCTGGTCCATGGGACACCTACTAGACTGGGGAAAGAACTGTCAGACTAAATGTCTAAGACCCCACCATGAGCCTCGCCTTGATTGTCGCTGCATCCATTGAAGCCCAATATTTCTCTACTCTCCTTCCCAAATACTTTGACCTCCGGGAAGCCTGCAGTAAGAGGCAAGCCGCCACACTCCCTCCTCATCGACCATACGACTGTGCCATAGAGCTCCTACCTGGCTTCCCCCCTCCCCAGGGCTTTACTCCCTCTCAGCTCCTGAAGCAGTTGCCATGGACGACTACATCCGGGAGTCGCTGGAGGCTTTTTCTTTTCGGAGAAGAAGGATGGGGGTCTGTGTCCCTGCATCAATCACTGAGGGCTGATTAGGATTAAGAACCGTTACCCTGATGTCCTCTGCTTTGGAGCTGGCCCGGCCCAAGGGGCCTGCGTCTTCACCAAGCTGGACCTCCGCAATGCTTATAATCTGGTGAGAATGGAAAACGGCCTTTAACACCCCTACTGGCCACTATGAATATTTAGTCATGCCATTCAGATTATCGAACACACCAGCAGTCTTCCAAGTTTTAGGGAAACGTTGAATTGTCTCGCCTTTGTTTACCTTGATGACGTCCTGATCTTCTCCAAGACCCTTCCAGAACACATCCTGCACTTCCGCCAAGTCCTGAGACGCCTCCTTCAGACTCAGGTATACATAAAAATAGAGAAGTGTGAGTTCCACGTATCCCAAGTCTCCTTTCTGGGCCACATTATCTCTACAGCCAGAATCCAAATGGACACTGTAAAGGTTAAGGCGGTCGCCAACTGGCCCCGGTCCCGCCTCACTCAAACAAGTCCAGCGGTTCATGGGATTTTAAACACAACTTTGGTGTGGTGGCAGCGCCTCTCACGGCCCTAACCCGTCAATCCCAGACCATTTTTGCTGGAGCCCCGTGGCTGACAGGTCATTCAAGGAGCTCAAGGGACGTTTCACCTCCGGACCCATCCTCGTTCATCTTGACCCTGCTCGTCCCTTCGTGATAGAGGTGGATGCCTCGGATACTGGAGCAGGGGCGGTCCTTTCATAGCGGAATAAGAAACTGCACCCATGTGCCTTTTTCTCCAAGCGGAACGCAACTATAATGTAGGCAACCAGGAACTCTTGGCAATTAAGTAGGCCCTTGAGGAGTGGAGACACTGGTTGGAGGGGGCACCTCATCCCTTCGTGATCTGGATGGACCACAAGAATCTGGTCTCCATCCAAGAAGCAAAGAGGTTGATTCATACTAGGTCTGTTTTTTTACATATTCAACTTCGCACTAGCTGATCCAAGAACCAGAAAGCAGATGCCCTGTCCCAACAACACCAGCTCCCGCTTTGTGGTCCCTGTGGTATGGAGTATTGAGACCACGGTCCGACAGACCCGAGAACCTGATCTCGGCGGGGGTCCCACTAACAGGCTTTATGTTCCACGCTCAGCCGGTTCTTGAGTACTACAATGAAGCAGAAATTCTGGTGGCCCAACATGATTGAGGATGTGAGATCATTACGGCCTGCTATCTATCTATCTATTTAACTTGCAAGCCCACACACACACACCTAAAGCACGACACACATTCTAACACACCTCACAACATTCCGCAGAAAGAGAGAGAGAGGCCCTCAGTACCCGGTGGATTCAGATTACAGCATGGAGTGAGCTGAATAGTGAGGGCTCAGGCAGTGAGTGATGTCTCCATCATAGATAATGTCTGTCAACACAATAACCCTCCTCTGTACCTGTGGAGTAAGATCCTATGGAATGTCCACCTAATCATGAAATGTTCATATTCATCAATAGTTTGGAGGGGTTCTCTGTTGAAGTTGGGCCACTTGGAGAGGGAACTCTTGGGGGTCTATCAGGACTAGAATATGAATCTATGTATCTGTGGTATTTTAAATATCCTGTGGCTAATAAAACCAGCAAAGTGTAAAAGATAGTCTTTGTTTGACGTGCCATATGTACAAGTCTGTATAATTTTGTATTTGTGCATCTACTACAAACTGTAAATGTATGCATGCATGCCATCTGTGCTCTTTCAAGGTCAAGGTATTCCCTCCCACATCTTCACAGAAACTTTATAGTTACAACCCACACACTTGTTGTTTCTGGATCCAGCTCAGTAATCAGTTTCTGGATCCAGCTCAGTAATCAGTTTCTGGATCCAGCTCAGTAATCAGTTTCTGGATCCAGCTCAGTAATCAGTTTCTGGATCCAGCTCAGTAATCAGTTTCTGGATCCAGCTCAGTAATCCGTTTCTGGATCCAGCTCAGTAATCAGTTTCCCACCTTCTCTATTTACTTCTGTTTTGACAATGTCTTTATCAGATCATGTTAGCATAACCAATTCTTGGCATATGTTCAGACCGGAATCTTGGCTTGGCTCGGAGAGAGAGAATGGTCCGTGGACTCCCAGCAGCAAACAGGAGGCTGTATCCAACCAAAACACAGGTCTTCAGGGAACAATAACAGCTACATTAGAGTGACACATCTCCTGCTCTGAGACTCTATCACATACCGCCCTGCTTACTAACTCCCTGTCTGGCAGGGTCAACTTGAATTTTGACTTGTTTCAGGAGCCTTTAAAACAAATCTCCCCTGACTTATCCCTTCTATGTTGAGAAGGGTTATGTGCCATGACGTGGTGGTTTTGTATCTAGGCCACTATTGTTACACTGGGGGGACAAGGTGTCTCACTCTTTCCCTTAGGGGGTGTCTGGGCCTGCGGCAGACGGCAGACAGTCTCTGACAACATCATTTCCTGTTCTTTTTCTTACCGGCAGCCTTATCATGAGCAATACTCTCCTATTGTTGGGTTCTCAAAAGTCTTAAGTGGCTTCCTATCATTTTCTGAGTACTGATAGCGTCAACCAACATGGTTAGTTATCATAATGTCCCAACTATAAATCTCACCAGATCTATCAACGTCTTGATGCCCAACTTGGGAGGGGTGTCAGGCTCTGGCCATGAAAGTTGTTTATTAAAACCTAATGTCAAACTACTACTGCGCTGCGCCTTGGTCTCTGTCAACACCAACTCGTGACAAGGGGATATTGAACGTGGAACTTACTGTACCGCTAGTGACGTTGCAGACGGTTGGAGGCAGTTGCAAATGTTTCGCCTCCAAGCGAGCCTGTTGTGGTTTGTTTACTGAGGGTTGCTGCTACACACAAGGCCGTGACTTTCTCATGATGCTGACGTTCCACCGCTCACTTGCCTGTCATGATTACCGTGCAGTCGTCCAGTCGTTCCACTTCCCACCACTGTGGCTGGATGTTCAATCTTGACCCTCCCCAGACCCCCGACAGACCCCAGACCGCACTAACCCTGAAGGCACGGCCACATCACACACCCCTATGGGGGGTCCACGTCCCTCTGTCCTATAGATAGATCCAAAAGACCTGGTGCCTTCAATACATTTCTTTCATTCCACCAAGAGGCTGCAGGCTCTTCTGAACCATGTAGGGTTTTCAGTATCCTCTGTCTAGGAAGAGATAGAGTTAAGGTTGGGGGAACAAGGGTGGAAAATGAGCTAAACATTTCAAGGATATGGATTGGAACATAGAAAGAGAATCTATCAGTCATTCTATTTCAGTAATTGGAACACCCCTTCCCTGACCTCCTCCCCCCTATACATACAGAGACCCAAGGTCTTTGTTACAGTCATAATGTATACATGTGCGATTTCCTTCCAGCTCTTCAGGATGAATGGTAATCCCTCTGTCAGGTCTGCAGGATGAATGGTAATCCCTCTGTGACGTTAGATAATACAATAGTTTGAAAAGTTAGATAACACCATCGTTTGTAACGTTAGCTAATACAATAATTTGTAACATTAGATAATACAATAATTTGTAACATTAGATAATACAATCATTTGTAAAGAGAGGTCAATTTAATCTAAAAGTTTTTGGGAGTTGGACCAGCTCGTACCAATGTGAAAGCATTAGCCCCCTGCCTGTGTTATGTGAAGAGGTTGCTGCTTGCGTAAGGGGTTTGTGCAAATTCATGGTTCACACACATCTTATCCTGCTGAGCGGGCTAGACGACCTCCTAGACGACCTCCTTTAGGCAGACTTGTTTTTCTATAGCAAACTGCATATTTAATGGAGATGTTGTAAAGCACTAGTCGGCAAATAAGTGTTTAAAAAAAAAAAATAACTTGTATAACAGTCAAGACTGCAGACACAGACGTGTAGGGACATTCTCTAGCCTAACACACCAACTTAGAGGATAGTCTGCAGACTTGACTTCTGCCTAACTAGATCTGACACCAGCAGCCTTGGCTTGCGTCAACTGGTGACCATGCCTCCTGGATTTAACCTTAGAACAACTGGCTAGGCTAGCGGAATAGTTTGATATCTTGAATGGACCTACGCAATAATATGCAGGGACTCTGTGTTGTCACTGTCCCTCTGCCCTGCGCTCCTACTGCAATGCATCACCTCTGTCTGCCTGTTAGCTTACCTCCTGTCTCTCCCCTCAGCCATCCCTATGCCCTCCGCCCCCCTCAGGCCCCTCTCAGAGGCCCCAGCAGGGGGTCCATATGCTCCATTCCACAGCATGTCTTCTTTCTCCCCTACCCAATGGCACTTAAACAAACTGAGGAGACTGAGACAGACAGCACTGTTCTCAGCTAGTATTGAACTGAAATTATGGCTGGAACTTCCATTCATCCCAATCTTATTTCCTACAGTTCAAAGGACAAATGCTTGGAGATACATACGGTCAATTCTTCCCTCTCTTGTTCCCTATATTCCTCCCCACCCATTGGAGGTTGGTGAGAGCGTGGTTGTGGGAAATTTGCATACATCCTTCCTACAATGTTCTGGGAATGGTGCAGGATTCCTAGCTAGCACATAACATTCTGAGAACCATATGTTTCTTAGGTGGGAATTTCAGTACTTCAGCATATCGTTTTCTACAGGTTTCCTCATGGTTCTATGTAAAGTAATGTTCTCAGAACGTTCAGAGAAGACACATACTGCATAAAACCTCCCAGGAAACCTGAAAATGAACATTCCCAGAACAGATGAAATTTTAATTTCTGTTCTCAGGATGTTTCGAAAGAAATTCAATTTGACTAGTCAGGAAACTTATGGCTTCCTTCCCAGAACCAATCGGAAACCCAAAAACGTACGTTCCCACAACTTCCAAGGAACCATATGTGCTTGCTGGGAAATTAGTTGAGGGAAACAGCACTTTTCCCTTCAGATTATATATTGGAACTGAACTGACTGACTGAAACCATTCAGTACTTTCTTATTTCCTGAACACTGGTCTTATAAAGAACAAACATATGGAGAGAGATCAGTCCAGGCTAGTCTCACCTCCACCACTACGTTGTTCCATTCTCCAATTCTCCACCCAGCGGCACCACGAATAGAGATAAAGTAGAATCAATCATCTGTATCGCAAGGACAAACCTTCTAATGTCGTCCCAGTGATGTGTTCAATCAGCTAATAGGTTGGTTGGGTTTGTTGTGGTCTCTTAGTGCCACCCTGCCACACTGCTTTTAGGCATTCTTCATAAGTCCATGTCACAGCGAGGTCACAAGCACTGTCAGTCACTGTACATCACAGTCCTTGTTTATGCCAAGGGCCCTGTGTATGTGTGTGTGTGTGTGTTTCCCCATTGAAGTGCATGAATCTGGAAACAGAGTGGATAATTGAATTAAAAAGCACTGTTATTATGTGTAGACTGACGAAACAGAGAATTAGAGACTGCAGCCGAACACTTTGACATTGGCATGTTGAGTGTGTGTGTGTGTGCGTGCTTGTGTGTGTGTGTGTGTGTGTGTGTGCGTGCGTGCTTGCGTGCCTGTGTGTGTGTGTGCCTGCTGGCTAGGGAAGAATATTAGATGATTATGATTTAAAATGAGTTCCGTTCTCATTTGAATTTAAGACGGCAAATGAAAATCTTTGACACAAAGTGTCTTGTGTTTCCTTGTAAACATGGATGAGCTGTTGTGGCAGGGTATTCTGACTAGTCCAGAGGGTTATCTATTGGGTTGTTATACTGCACACATGCATGGTTGGAAAACAAACAGCATGTGTGAAGTCCTGGTGCCTTTGGAGTTATGAATGTCATGTTTTTCATTATGTGTTACACTTATATATTGCCGCTGTTGACATTGCAATGTGACGCAGAGTATTTCATATCCTCATTATTTTTCTTACAGGACCTACAGTGTAGAGTCTTCTATCGATGACGTTAGTGTACACAACGTGAGACTCCCATCATGCATTGCTCCACTACGAGGCATGGAGGATGATGACCTCAGCGGCGCAGCATGAGTCAGGGGCCATAGAGCGGAAGTGGGCGTGTGTGTGTGAATCACACACATTGACCCTTGACCCAAACCCTACCCTGTCTCCCCGCCTCATCCAGCCCCCCATGGCGCCCTCTTTCATAAACAAATCAAATTTTTCTGGACAGAAATACAAATCAATGTTCTGTTGTGAGGCAGGAAGTGTGAATGTTAAATATTAATAATCTTACAAGCAGTTGTTTTGAGAAGCAATCATATGTGAGAGAAGGGAAGCTGAGGCAGCAGAGGCCTGATGTTACCGTATGCTTCTTGTGTGAGAACCACTAAATATGTAAAAACCTTAGACTGATCCTGTTTGAAGAGCAAATGGGGTTAAAGTCAGACCAATTAAAAATGAAAAGATGGATATATGTGGCTGAGCCATAAAAGTGCCACTCCTAACAGAATGATTTTATTTTATTTTCAATCAACTCAAACAAACATGTTGCTCTTACTGAACAAGAGGCTGTGTGACGTCCTGGTTTGTTTTTCTGTCCAATCATGAGTTCTTATGCATCCATATTTTATGTCCAGTATGCCTGGATGTATCGATAGACTCAGAGTGCCTGGCTGGGACCCCTACTTCTCTCAGTTGAATGGTCAGAGTTAGATTGCAGCACCCCTTTTAGAAGTTCCATAAACTGAATAAAACATGCAATGAAAATAGAACCGGGTGAAAATATCAGCCTCTGCATTTCTCACAGGCAGGTCAGGAGACTTACGTAGAACCTCTTAGAATAGAGCTTGTTCCAAAAAAGTGGGAGATGAAAAGCATTGGAAAGTTTTATCCAGGAAAGCACAAGCTAAAGTTTTATCCAGGAAAGCACAAGCTAAAGTTTTATCCAGGAAAGCACAAGCTAAAGTTTTATCCAGGAAAGCACAGGCTAAAGTTTCATCCAGGAAAGCACAAGCTAAAGTTTTATCCAGGAAAGCACAGGCTAAAGTTTCATCCAGGAAAGCACAAGCTAAAGTTTTATCCAGGAAAGCACAGGCTAAAGTTTTATCCAGGAAAGCACAGGCTAAAGTTTCATCCAGGAAAGCACAAGCTAAAGTTTTATCCAGGAAAGCACAGGCTAAAGTTTTATCCAGGAAAGCACAGGCTAAAGTTTTATCCAGGAAAGCACAAGCCAAAGTTTTATCCAGGAAAGCACAAGCTAATAGAAAGTAAAGTGGTAGAGGTTGTGTTGGTCGTATTTGTGGTAGACCATATCTGATGTCATCTCAAAGTACATGCAGAAGATATCCAGTAGGATAAAGTAGGATTATTCAACAGAAACATGTCATAACTTCCTATGTCTTTTTCCATACATGTACCCAAACACTTTCTGGGTAAGTCACTAAGAGCTTTGCACACTTGGATTGTACAATATTTGGCCATCATTTGTTTTTAAATTCTTCAAGCTCTGTCAAGTTGTTTGTTGATCGTTGCTAGACAGACATTTTCAAGTCTTTCCATAGATTTTCAAGCCCATTTAAGTAAAAACTGTAACTAGGCCATTCAGGAACATTCAATGTCATCTTGGTAAGAAACTCCAGTGTATATTTGGTCTTGTGTTTTAGGTTATTGTCCTGCTGAAAGGTGAATTTGTCTGTTGTTGTCTGTATGTCTATTCTCCACTACTGTATCGCATATCCCCCTACTTCCACCTTTGTACACGTCTGTGAGTTAGAGGAAACACTCTACCAGAAGTTACTTCCAGCACTAAGCAAGCCCATTATTAACTATGTGTCAATCTGATGTTGACAAAAGTTGTAATCTGCCCCAGTTTATGCAGTGAGGACACCAACACCTCAGTTTATGCAGTGAGGACACCAACACCTCAGTTTATGCAGTGAGGACACCAACACCTCAGTTTATGCAGTGAGGACACCAACACCTCAGTTTATGCAGTGAGGACACCAACACCTCAGTTTATGCAGTGAGGACACCAACACCTCAGTTTATGCAGTGAGGACACCAACACCTCAGTTTATGCAGTGAGGACACCAACACCTCAGTGAAATGTAGAGGCATTTCACCCTCCCTCCCTCCCTTTATCTCTCCCTCCATCCCTCCCTCCATCCCTCCCTCCCTCCATCCCTCCCTCTCTCCCTCCATCCATCTCTCCCTCCATCCATCTCTCCCTCCATCCATCTCTCCCTCCATCCATCTCTCCCTCCATCCATCTCTCCCTCCATCTCTCCCTCCATCCCTCCCTCCCTTTATCTCTCCCTCCATCTCTCCCTCCATCCCTCCCTCCCTTTATCTCTCCCTCCATGCCTCCCTCCATGCCTCCCTCCATCCCTCCCTCCATCCCTCCCTTTATCTCTCCCTCCATCCCTCCCTTTATCTCTATCAGCACAGAGTCAGAACAAGCTGTGGAAAGAGAAGCTCCTTGT
>CM042391.1:41863244-41923244 GCA_023634145.1 Thymallus thymallus | reverse complement strand
ACAAACAATAGTATGCAAGTATAAACACCATGGGACCACGCAGCCATCATACCGCTCAGGAAGGAGACAAGATATCAAAAAGTGCAAATCAATCCCAGAACAACAGCAAAGGACCTTGTGAAGATGCTGGAGGAAACAGGTACAAAAGTATCTATATCCACAGTAAAACGAATCCTATATCGACATAACCTGAAAGGCCGCTCAGCAAGGAAGAAGCCACAGTGACTTGATCTGGCCCTTCAAAATCGAGCATGTTCTTGCACACAAAACCTTTTGGAATCAGATTATGTTCAGTGAAAAAAAAAAATAAGTCCAAAACAATGGACGCTCAAAAACAGTGGTGGACACTGGATAGCCTATGGCCAAAAACAGTGGTGGACACTGGATAGCCTATGGCCAAAAACAGTGGTGGACACTGGATAGCCTATGGCCAAAAACAGTGGTGGACACTGGATAGCCTATGGCCAAAAACAGTGGTGGACACTGGATAGCCTATGGCCAAAAACAGTGGTGGACACTGGATAGCCTATGGCCAAAAACAGTGGTGGACACTGGATAGCCTATGGCCAAAAAAGCATCAAATTAAAGCTTCCGATCCCAAGATATCAAAGTTCCCAACAGCTAAACATTCACCATATAGTTGAGTGAGTCCTTTTTACTGAGAGTCAAAGTAGCAAAGCGCTGTAAACAAACAGCAGTGTGATTGACAGTTACATAGGTCGTCTGTAGCAACAGGCCACACAGCTGTACAGATATATTGTAGGTATAAATGTCTATCTATAGGCCAAACAGGTAATTCATCATTCTCTGACCCATATGATTAGAGAAAATTGAATGTTACCGAGATGTGTCCCAAATGGCACCCTATTCCCTGCACTGTATAGTGCACTACTTTTGACCAATGCAGCAGGTCCTTAACTGAAACCCATCACAGTCTGTACAGCACTTGTATCATTATGAGCGTTCAGAACATGTTGCTGAATAACAAAGGAAACGTTCACAGTGTGAGGAGATAAAGTACCAAGGTAGGAGCTAAAATATTTATAATATATTTATAATAAATAAACATTGAAGTCAAGCCGATTCTTACATACTGTACAATGAGTTTACAAAACATTAAGGACACCTGTTCTTTACATGACATAGACTACCAGGTTAATCTATCCCTTATTGATGTCACTTGTTAAAACCACTGTAATCAGTGTAGATGAAGGGGGAGGAGACAGGTTAAAGAAGGATGTTTAAACCTTGAGACAATTGAGACATGGATTGTGTGTGTGCCATTCAAATGGTGAATGGGCAAGACAAAATATTAAAGTGCCTTTGAGTCAATGGGGCGAGCTGAAGAGAACCTAAATCTATAATTTTATGATAATGGTTTTAGCTAATTGGGATACACAGGATTATTAACATTCCTTTGTCCAGATGTCCCCTGCTGCCAAGTTTCACTGTTTATATTCCAACCACATACTGGTAAGGAGAAGTGTAGATGGATTGACAGGTATAGCTGCTGAATCCATAACAAAGTACTTCAGCACAACCTTAGTTGATGACGTGGTGACTAACAGAACTATACATTAAGCATAAAAGGCCTGAGAGTGGTGTTAGCTAAAAGCTATTACATCGTAGCCATCGTATCTGCTTTATACCATTTCCTGTGTTAAGCCACGTGACAAGACACACAGTACACTGATGAAATCTTGATACAGACACACGTATGTCTGCTATGACAAGACACAGTACTCTGATGAAGACTTGATACAGACACACGTATGTCTGCTATGACAAGACAGTACACTGATGAAGACTTGATACAGACACACGTATGTCTGCTATGACAAGACACAGTACACTGATGAAGACTTGATACAGACACACGTATGTCTGCTATTACAAGACACAGTACACTGATGAAGACTTGATACAGACACACGTATGTCTGCTATGACAAGACACGCAGTACACTGACGAAGACTTGATACAGACACACACACGTATGATACACTCCAACAATGTTTTGATGTCGTACACATGAACTAGGCCAGGAGTTTGATCCTGACCATGTGCCCTGACCAGGGAAACTCTGGTCCCTAGTTACATGATAGGCTATAACACAGGCCCAGAGTTTTTCCTAGTTACATGATAGATTATAAAAGGGCCCAGTTTTCCTCAGTCAGGTCACGTGTTCAGGACAAAAACCTCATGAACCCATGTCACAGTGATCAACTTTATGTTTACACAACACTTGGTTGATTGATGACCCATTTTTTTTTTTTTATTATTGCTTGTTTGAGTAAGGCATTAAGCATTAGGACTCAATGAATGATACTGAAGTATTAGGACTGGACGAATTATACTGAGGCCTTAGGACTCAATGTACTAGTTTGGCTAGGTTGTTGTAGGTGACACAGACGTTAATTTGTCTCAGACAGGGATGACAGACCTATATTCAGAGCAGTCAGTCAGCCATAGTGTAATATGACAGTGAATGGAAGAGGAAAAGATACAGCGTTATATTCCACTTCACATTCTCCCTCTCTGTACACAGACTAGATGAATGCTAGGAAATAAAGGAAGGATGACTCAAGGACATCATTTGTTTGTCTACCTTCAAAGTTCCATCCCATGGATTTGTCGTAGTTGGCAATGAACTTGCTTCCTTCAAAAATCTAAATATTACCACATTTTTCTTTCGCTGCGTCATAAAATAGTTCTGGAAGGCGAATCAAAACAGGCGTGCCTGTTTACGTTCACATTAGCCTTTGTTTAACTTGTTTTCAATGAGTGTTCATTTATATTGAAAAAAAATACAGTTCCTTTTGACAGTAGGACTACAGGTTTCCTCCAGATGTGACGTTTGGCATTCAGGCCAAAGAGTTCAATCTTGGTTTCATCAGACCAGAGAATCTTGTTTCTCATGGTCTGAGTCTTTAGGTGCCTTTTGGCAAACTCCAAGCGGGCTGTCATGTGCCTTTTACTGAGTAGTGGCTTCCGTCTGGCCACTCTACCATAAAGGTCCGATTAGGGGTCTCCTGTAGCTCAGATGGTAGAGCATGGTGCTTGCAACGCCAGGGTTGTGGGTTTGATTCCCACGGGGGACCAGTATGAATAAAGTATGAACATGTCTGCACTAACTAACTGTAAGTTGCTCTGGATAAGAGTGTCTGCTAAATGACTTAAATGTAATGTGAAGTGCTGCAGAGATGGTTGTCCTTCTGGAAAGTTCTCCCATCTCCACAGAGGAACTCTGGAGCTCTGTCTTAGTGATCATCGGGTTCATGGTCACCTCCCTGACCAAGGCCCTTCTCCCCCAATTGCTCAGTTTGACCAGGCAGTCAGCTCTAGGCAGTCTTGGTGATTCCAAACTTAGGCCACTGTGTTCTTAGGGACCTTCAACGCTGCAGAAATGCTTTGGTACCCTTCCTCAGATCTGTTCCTTCTACACAATCTCGGAGCTCTATGGACAATTCCTCCGACCTCATGCACTGTCAACTGTGGGACCTTATATAGACAGGTGTGTGCCTTTCCAAATCATGTCCAATAAATTGAATTTGCCACAGGTGAACTCCAATCAAGTTGTAGAAACATCTCAAGGATGATCAATGGAAACAGGATGCACGTAACAAAATGTGGAAAGAGTCTGAATACTTTCCAAATGCACTGTAGATGAACTAGATGTGTCAGAAATCACATCCATAAATAAGGAATAACTATTGCTGTGCACAATGTTGGCAACAGCTAGGAAATATGAAAGAACAGTAACACAATGTTGGTGATTACCTGTACGGGAATAAACTGCTCATGTTCACGTTGGAATCTTCGGCCCCTTGAAGTTTACATTTTATCACACTTCCTTTGACCCTTTCACTCTTCAAGAATTCATGCCTCGGTCTGTGAAACAATGCTGTCGAATAACAATGTTGTCAAATAACAATGTTGTCAAGAATAGAAAGAATTGGAAGTCCTACCCTGCCCCGTCCCTTGATACTCCAGATACCTTTGTTTGTGGTTAGAGAGAGCCATCTTTCACCCTCGGCCGGCATAGCTTCCTGTTGATTTAGTTACCTCATCCGTCTCCTCCCTCAGTCTGTATTCAGGTCGCCATGACACCTCGGTGCCAGGATGCTTGTTTTCTTGTGTGTCCCTGTCCAGAGTTAATTGTGTCTGTTTTTTTAAATGTATTCAGTTATTTATTTATTTATTTACACCTTCCTGCTTTCTTGAGGGCAAAACTTCAACCGTTTATCGTGCCACGCACAACAATTGACCTTGTGCGTCAAATGCACTCTTGATATCAAAATAATTGTTCTTGTTGTAGGAAGCTATTTGAAATATCTAGCTACCTTTGACCAGGAAAAAGCTCTATCCTCCTTCTTTTAATGAATATTATCTAGGCTTATCTGAATAGAGAATCCTATGATGATGCAGTAGGCCTACATCAACCAAACTTGACCAATCTTTTAAAGAGAGTTTTTTCATGCTCTTACATAGTTTATTGTGCATGACACAAGTAATTCTTCCAACAATTGTTTACAGACAGATTATTTCACTTATAATTCACTATATCACAATTCCAGTGGGTCAGAAGTTTACATACACTAAGTTGACTGTGCCTTTAAACAGCTTGGACAATTCCAGAAAATGATTTCATGGCTTTAGAAGGTTCTGATAGGCTAATTGACATAATTGGAGTCAATTGGAGGTGTACCTGTGGATGTATTTCAAGGCATACCTTCAAACTCAGTGCCTCTTTGCTCGACATCATGGGGAAATCAAAAGAAAATCACCCTAGACCTCAGAATGTTTTTTATAGGCCTCCACCAGTCTGGTTCATCCTTGGAAGCACGGGGGTGGCAGCATCATGTTGTGGGGGTGCTTTGCTGCAGGAGGGACTGGTGCACTTCACAAAATAGATGGCATCATGAGGAAGGAAAATTATGTGGATATATTGAAGCAACATCTCAAGACATCAGTCAGGAAGTTAAAGCTTGGTCGCAAATGGGTCTTCCAAATGGACAATGACCCCAACCATACTTCCAAAATTGTGGCAAAATGGCTTAAGGAAAACAAAGTCTGAAAAATAACTGAAAAAGTGTGTGCGAGCAAGGAGGCCTAGAAACCTGACTCAGTTACACCAGTTCTGTCAGGAGGAATGGGCCAAAATTCACCCAACTTATTGTGGGAGTCTTGTGGAAGGCTACCCGAAATGTTTGACCCAAGTTAAATAATTTAAAGGCATTGCTACCAAATACTAATTGAGTGTATGTAAACTTCTGACCCACTGGGAATGTGATGAAATAAATAAAAGCTGAAATAAATCATTCTCTCTACTATTATTCTGACATTTCACATTCTTAAAATAAAGTGGTGATCCTAACTGACTTAAGACAGGGAATTTTTACTAGGATTAAATGTCAGGAATTGTGAAAAACTGAGTTTAAATGTATTTGGCTAAAGGTGTATGTAAACTTCTGACTTCAACTGTACACCCTTACGAAAAAAGATTGCAGTCAGGGTGCAGTATTCTGTAGTATTCAGGGTGCAGTCGGGGTGCAGTATTCTGTAGTATTCAGGGTGCTGTCAGGGTGCAGTATTCTGTAGTAGTCAGGGTGCAGTCAGGGTGCAGTATTCTGTAGTAGTCAGGGTGCAGTCAGGGTGCAGTATTCTGTAGTAGTCAGGGTGCAGTCAGGGTGCAGTATTCTGTAGTATTCAGGGTGCTGTCAGGGTGCAGTCAGGGTGCAGTATTCTGTAGTAGTCAGGGTGCAGTCGGGGTGCATCTGTTATTGTAAGGGCAGTAGCCCCGCCTAAAACGAATCCAGATAACTTTCCCAAAGCTAGTGACCCTACAGCTGCGCTCACACAGGAAGTTTCATTTTTCCCACTAATTGGTCTTTTGACAAATGACATCAGATCTTTTTACATCAGATCTTTTTCAGAGCTGATCTGATTGGTCAAAGGATCAGCTAGTGAAAAAAGGGTCAGAATTGGACTGCCTCCTTAGGGAGGTTAAAGAGTGACTGCCCCTAAAAACAAACAAATCCCTTTCAAACCGGTCTACGTGGCATCGATATGAGTCCGAAATATTTATTCCAGTGTACAAATTGAATATAAAGTCTAAATAGGATTATTTTGGTCATAAAGTAATTCTCGTCTTAAACGGAGTTTGGAACCTCAGTGCGTCACAAAGGTTGGTTTTCGATTACAATTATGTCAACAAATCATGCCACCTTTTGCCAATTGACCCTCTGCCCACTTTGCTTCTGTTCATTGTGGGAGTTCTATTAGGTTGACCCGGGTTGAACCAGGCAATGGCCTGTCACGTCATTGGGCGAAAGGTGGGGAGGGAGAAGCTCCCATCTCAAATCAAACTTTTATCTGCTCGGTCATGTTGTCAACAAGGCATATAAGACACTCAGCCCTCCGTGGAATGAGTTTGACAGGTGCCCTATGAGATCCTCCGGACCTCGTAAGGCACATGGTGTCCCAGGTCAAAATTACAGTGACGTAATATATTACACGTAATACCGAAGCTCCGAGGCATGCATTGAAATCACTAGGCAGTGTACTTAATACCGAAGCTCCGAGGCATGCATTTACCACATGCACGTGAACAATGACGTCTGAAGCTTTGTTTCTTCGAACAACTACCTTCAGGAAGCTTTGTTTTTACCACCTGGCTGTCTATTATATAACCCTGTCACAGGCCCTCCCAGTCAGCACCATCTCATAAGACTTCCTGCTGCAGTTGTTCAAGAGATGTCCAGTTTGCAGTATAGAGAGACCAGCAAGGAGGCCCTCATCAGTATCATACAGACATGTCCTCGCTGTCAGCAGTCCTATGAATGGAACAGTCAGCCACATGTCGGTAAGTATCCATCCAGCAACCTCTACCTGTCAGCAGCAACAGCTTTCACAGGCTCATCATTTGTACAAATACAGAAGGTGACCCACTTGGTTACTTTGATACATTTGATAACACAATTGTGAAACATAATTTATGTAAACTGACATTATTTGTAAAATGTTTGTACTTAGATGCATACAGTATTATGTCCAGGGTATAACCTAGCCTGGTGGAACCAGCTTCCTATTCTATGATATCTGAAATAGAAAGGTGAACTGGGTGATCAGGTTGGTTCCACCAGGCTAATCGCAACCACTATTGATAATGTAATCTGTGTGTGTGTGTGTGTTTGTGTGTGTGTGACCGACCAGTATCTTTGATGGGGGTCAGGAGCTGATCTATGCTGGGCCTGTCAAAGACCTCACCTCCAGCCTCACCTCTTGCCTGCTCAGCAACGATCATCTATGGGGAGAACAGAATTAGGTTGGTTTAAGCTGACCTGACCAAACTTCAACATAGTACCTGTTTGTGTGTCAGTTATCACCGTTGGTAACAAAACAGTAATGTAGAGTGTGTGTGTATGCATTCACAGAAACATGGAGACTTGCAAGATGATGTGATGAAGTCCGGACTGACAGACAGACTCCATACTGATGTCTCTAAATTGAGAGAGACCTGGCACTCCGCATTAAGATTTTATTAGACACAACTTTTACTTGTATTGTCTTTTTTTATTATTGAATTGAATGGTATCAGTCAATATGGGGAGGGAGAAACCCTGTTTATTCTGCACCATGATCAGGGAACTCCTGTTGTATATGGGACACCAGACAGGAAGGGAACTCCTGTTGTATATGGGACACCAGACAGGAAGTGAACTCCTGTTGTATATGGGACACCAGACAGGAAGGGAACTCCTGTTGTAGACGGGACACCACACAGGAAGGGAATTCCTGTTGTATATGGGACACCACACAGGAAGGGGACTCCTGTTGTATACAGGTCACCACACAGGAAGTGAACTCCTGTTGTATATGGGACACCACACAGGAAGGGGACTCCTGTTGTATACAGGTCACCACACAGGAAGGGAACTCCTGTTGTAGACGGGACACCACACAGGAAGGCATGGCCACTCTGACATGTTTACCACCAGACAAAATGCCGATAGGCACAGTATCTGTATCGACTAGGAACAACAATGAAAGATGAAAGGTGTATATTGTTATATTAGCAGAACACTGCTTCTATGGTATTATGTAAAGGGTTGATTATTCTACATGGACCTGTTTCTACATTTGAAAGTTATCAAAACACTTAGTTTAGAATATCTACATAAATTCAGCAATTGCATTCTTCTCATATTACTCTGTAAGCGACTGACCTATTCAAAGCTTCCTCCAGCATCTCACCATACATCTGCCTGTAGTTATTGAACTCAACCTGCAGGAGGTGTGTTTGCTGTGATTGAGTGTGGGGAAACAGCTGCAGGCAAGGTTCTGACAGATGGGTGTGTCTTGGTGGTGGCAAGGACACACCCAAGACACACCCACATCGAACCACACCCCCAAGCCAACTCACGTTTGGCTTATGTCATGGCTGCTAGCCTTTCTTGAGCAGAAACTCTAAAAACGATGCCAAATCAGCAGGTGCAGTTCCCTTTTAACCTAACCTAGCCTAGCCTAGCCTCTCCTCCAAGCCTGCCTATTGTCTGTCTGTCTACTGTCTGTCTGCTGTCTGTCTGCTGTCTGTCTACTGTCTGCTGTCGGCTGTCTGTCTGCTGCCTATCTGCTGCCTATCTGCTGCTTGTCGTCTGTCTGCTGTCTGTCTACTGTCTGCTGTCGGCTGTCTGTATGCTGTCTGTCTGCTGTCTTTCTGTCTGCTGTCTGTCTGCTGCCTGTCTACTGTCTGCTGTCGGCTGTCTGTCTGCTCTTTGTCTGCTACCTGTCTGCTGCCTGTCTACTGTCTGTCTGCTGCCTGTCTGCTGTCTGTCTACTGTCTGTCTGCTGCCTGTCGGCTGTCTGTCTACTGTCTGTCTGCTGCCTGTCTGCTGCCTGTCTGCTGTCTGTCTGCTGCCTGACTGACTGCTGTCTGTCTGCTGCCTGTATGCTCTGCTGTCTGTCTGCTGCCTGTCTGCTCTGCTGTAGGTCTGCTGCCTGTCTGCTGTCTGTCTGTGCTGTCTGTCTTTCTGTCTGCTGCCTGACTGCTGTCTGCTGCCTGTCTGCTGCCTGTCTACTGTCTGACTGCTGCCTGTCTGCTGTATGTCTACTGTCTGTCTGCTGTCTGTATGCTGTCTGTCTACTGTCTGTCTGCTGCCTGTCTGCTGTCTGTCTACTGTCTGTCTGCTGCCTGTCTGCTGTCTGTCTACTGTCTGTCTGCTGTCTGTCTGCTGTCTGTCTACTGTCTGTCTGCTGCCTGTCTGCTGTCTGTCTACTGTCTGTCTGCTGCCTGTCTGCTGTCTGTCTGTCTATTGTCTGTCTGCTGTCTGTCTATTGCTTGTCTGCTGTCTGTCTGCTACCTGTCTGCTGTCTGTCTGCCCGCTGCCTGTCTGCTGTCTGTCTGCTGTCTGTCTGCTGTCTGTCTGCTGCCTGTCTGCTGTCTGTCTACTGTCTGTCTGCTGCCTGTCTGCTGTCTGTCTGCTGCCTGTCTGCTGTCTGTCTGTCTGCTGTCTGTCTGTGCTGTCTGTCTGTCTGCTGCCTGACTGCTGTCTGTCTGCTGCCTGTCTGCTGTCTTTCTGTCTGCTGCCTGTCTGCTGTCTGTCTGCTGCCTGTCTGCTGTATGTCTACTGTCTGTCTGTCTGTCTGTCTGTCTGTCTGTCTGTCTGTCTGCTGTCTTTCTGCTGTCTGTCTGCTGTCTGTCTACTGTCTGTCTGCTGCCTGTCTGCTGCCTGACTGACTGCAGTCTAACTGCTGTCTGTCTGCTGCCTGCCTGTGCTGTCTGTCTGCTGTCTTTCTGTCTGCTGCCTGACTTCTGTCTGTCTACTGTCTGTCTGCTGCCTGTCTGCTGCCGTCTGTCTGTCTGTCTGTCTGTGTTGTTAAAATGTCAGCATTTGACCAAAACACTACCGTGAACACTGACATGGGAAGTCCCAGGACAGGTTTGAAGGTGGAGATGACTACAGATACAGAGACAAGGGTTTGGGTTATCCATGCTCCCTGAGAGAGCCTCTAATGGTTATAATGTGGGTTAGGGTTATCCCTGAGAGAGCCTCTAAGGGTTAAAATGTGGGTTGGGGTTATCCCTGAGAGAGCCTTTTAATGGTTATAATGTGGGCTAGGGTTATCCCTGAGAGAGCCTCTAAGGGTTAAAATGTGGGTTAGGGTTATCCCTGAGAGAGCCTCTAAGGTTGTCTGAAGTTCACATTCTTATACATATTCACATCATCTGTCGTTCCACTTTTCTGTAAACCCTGTGTATTCACCATTGTCGGAAAGTGAATTTCTTACTAGCACTGACTTTGCTGATAGCAGCTTTATTGAGGAAAGTTTTACTTACTATGCCAATGGAAGACATTTATCAACATAACATTTCACATCCCATCAGAGAGAGGGAATCCAAAAGGAGTTGTAGGGTATTCTTCACAACCCTACATCCATTCCCTACAAGAGAAAACTATTTCTGCAGCGTGTTAAGGACTGGGCCCTCTCTCTGAAAGTTTGAGTGTAGTATTTTTATGGCAACAATAGCCAATAGCATCAAGGTGCTGTAATGAACAGCCTAGGTCTCTACTAGGGGCTCTATTACAGGCCATATGTGTTTTAAAGGGGTGTACTCACCCCTCGGTATGTGCCAGCAGGTCTCTGATCCTCTTAAATCTCCCCTGACTTTCATGAGAGGGGAAGTAAACCTTTGGCCCTTTTCGATTGCTTCCTTTAGATCCATATCACCATAAAAACAAGGACGTGCCATTGTATAGTAACCACTCGTACAGTACTGTAGCTGGTAACAAAAGGGTTATTTTCCACTGCTATCAACATCAAACCGACTGCCCTACTTGGCAGACAGAAAATAACATCTCCAACATTATACCACCTACATGGCCTTCAGAGAGTATTTACACCTGTTGACTTTTTCCACATTCTGTTGTGTTAAAGCCTGAATTTAAAATGGATTAAATCTATATTGTTTTTGTCACTGGCCTACACACAATACATCATAATGTCAAAGTGGAATTATGTTTTTTTAAATGTTTACATATTTATAAAAAATGAACATCTGAAATGTCATGAGTCAATAAGTTTTCAACCCCTTTGTTATGACAAGCCTAAATAAATTCAGGAGTAAAAAGTTGCTTAACATTCATAATAAGTTGCATTGTGTGCAATAATAGTGTTTAATCCTTAAGAGTTACTGCTATTAAGCCCATAGATACGCATTGAATAACAAATCC
The DNA here is from genome assembly GCA_023634145.1 of Thymallus thymallus. Taxonomy (NCBI): domain Eukaryota; kingdom Metazoa; phylum Chordata; class Actinopteri; order Salmoniformes; family Salmonidae; genus Thymallus; species Thymallus thymallus. Next base: position 41,912,010 of record CM042391.1, on the reverse strand, counting down.
ATACATGGAAAAACAAATAGTACATTTTTATTTTTTTTACCCATATTTAACCCCTTATTTGGGCACTAAAATACTTCCATATACAGTACCAGTCCAAAGTTTGGACACAGCTACTCATTCAAGGGTTTTTCTTTATTTTTACTATTTTCTACATTGTAGAATAATAGTGAAGACATCAAAACTATGAAATAACACATATGGAATCATGTAGTAACCAAGAAAGAAATGGAGAGGAAGGGGGAGGAGCCTGGGAGAGATGGAGAGGAAGGGGGAGGTGCCTGGAAGAGATGGAGAGGAAGGGGGAGGAGTGGGGAAGAGATGGAGAGGAAGGGGGAGGAGTGGGGGAGAGATGGAGAGGAAGGGGGTGGAGCGGGGGAGAGATGGAGAGGAAGGGGGAGGAGTGGGGGAGAGATGAAGAGGAAGGGGGAGAGAAATGGAGAGGAAGGGGGAGAAATGGAGAGATGGAGAGGAAGGGGGAGGAGGGGGGGAGAGGTGGAGAGGAAGGGGGAGGAGCGGGGGAGAGATGGAGAGAAAAGGGCTGAATGTAGAGATGGAGATCTCTAAAGAGAAATTGGTATACCGGACACCTGCAATCTGTCTGTCGGAAAACCCCACAGACTGAGATTGAATGTTTTGAATATACAATACAGGAGGCTGTTCCAAGCCTTGTAGATTAGAGTGTCTACTGTCTAGAATGCCTTAAGCTTGCCCTGTCTCTGAGCAGGTCCTTTGTGGTGTGTGTGTGGCCAAGGACAGCCCTCAAACTTCCAGAACAAGTCAATTACAAAAGGATCAGAGTAGTAAGATCTATCAGACTCTCTGACGGACAAACTGGACCAGGAGGCTGACAGGAAACGGAGAAGTCTGTCCAAACCCCAGACTCTGAACCTCCAGATAAAGAGACAGAACACTGGACCTTAGATGAGCATCTTCAGGTTGCACCAGGGTTATGGAGCAGCACAGTAACTCAGATGCTGAGGCAGAAATCTGTGTCTGGAAATGAATTCAAAGAGCACACATACTTATACACCTTTTATTCCTCATGCCAATCTGACATAATGTAGCATTATTGATTGCCTTTGACAATGAAGCAGATGGACCAACTCATTAAAAAGGCATGTCAGTAGTTTATTGTTCAATCAGAACACATTCTCAATATCACGTATAACATTTTCAAGCATTACATCCAAACTAACGAATCCATTCAATACTTTTGAACATACATCATTTCAAGAGTGAACATGTTTTGAATTGGTCAGAAACAACTTGATAATGCAGTCACTTTCACTTTTTTGGGGATTGGTTTTCTTTGAGATAGATGTCGATACATATATATATCAACTTTTAAATACACAGTATATATATTAATAACATCAACAGTGTGTCCTTATATATCAATATACACATACAGTACATAAATACATGTGCGCAAATTACACAGTATAGAAATGTAATATAACATTGGTGCATTATGAAACAATGGAACATGTTTAATATATTCCATATGATTAAGTTTGTTGTCTTAATCATATGGGAGTAATAATTCACATTAAGTAACATTCAGTGCATCCGAGACCCTGTAATATAAGCCATGAACACCGCTTTTCAAAGATGAACCTGGGACAGTTTAATTGGCCGAGCTGGTGGAGAAGTATACAGTTATTGAAGTGTCTATGGTGGCTAGGTAGAAAGCTGTGTCAGAGTTGTACAGTCTCTATGGTACTCTAGCATGAGAGACGAGACAACATGCAGATCAATGATAAACAGTTGATGTGGATAATTGGTCATAATACTATAATGACATTGGTCCAATAACTATCAATCAATCAATCTGTCAATTAATCAATCAGTCAATTGATTCATCTATCTATTTATCAATCAATTAGTTGGTCATCTTAAATATTGCTGTGCTCACTCCCTGTTCAGCTTCTAGAAGCTGTGTGTTCAGAATCGCCCCCATCACTCGCCTCATGACCTATTGTCAGAGCAGTTTTGGAGCGAGCGGGAAAGCTCATCACTCCATCACCGCATCATCATCATCATCATCAAGGCCTACCTGGTTAAATAAAAGTGAAATAAAAATCATCTTCCTCCTCGTGGAGCTCATGTGTGACTGGGGGTTTGGGAGTCGGGAAAAGCACAGTTCAGCCTCTAAACACTTTAACACTCAGTATGGTGTGTTGTGTTCATCATTGGTCAGACCTTTAGTTATCCCTGGGCCCGTGTTGATAGAGGACCTCCGTCCTCCTTACCCCTCAGATAATGTTTCCCGGCCCGTGGTGGGTAGCGCTAGATGCCCACCTGACTGGTAATGGGAGTTTCTGGACTTCTGGACAATGCAGAGGGAAAGGCCAGGCCATGGCATCCCTCTCGTCTCCTCTCCTAGGTTTTAAACTGGAGACTGGAGAGTATTTATGACTGCTAGCTATTAATAGCAACTAGCCACCATTCACACGTTCCATTCAAGAACATGATCACTTGCCAGTCCAGTGCCAACCGGGTCATGGATAGGCATCTACGTTTAGACTATAGCATCAGCCCGACCACCTGAGCACAGAGCAGAGGGTCCTGTATTGTAACTTTAGTCTGAGGACTCTAAATTGACCTGACATTGAAAAGGGAGGGATGTTGAACTTATGAACTGTAGAACTCATGAACAAATACTCTAGAGTTTGAGAAGTAATGAATCACTGTAATGCATTGTCAGAGACTGGGGCATGTTGGTGTTCAGGCTGAGAGTTGTGAAAGGTTAGGGAGTGGCCGTTGGTTGGTTGTTGGTTCTGTAGTTCAGTTTGTCTGTTGATTTGGTGGTTGGTTCTGAGAAATCATGGTGTTCATGCTGATAGTGGTTTGGTTCGCTCCGAATGCCTTCCTCTAGTTGGGATGTGACAGTCCCATCGCCATGGCGACGGAAGCCATGAGGAGCGCGGCGCTGGCCAGTACCACTGCGCCTCCCGACCGGTACACTACTCGGCCGTTCAGGGGCTGCACCGGCCGGAAGGTACCCATCATGTTCTTGCCATCCTTAAAGTGGAGGTCTGAAAACACACGCAGCTGGAAGATAGAACCAAAACACAGACACACAAAGGTCACTGAAACACAGTTTATGCTAATAGTAACAAGAACTATCATCATATCACAGTGGATCTACTGGTAGGTTTAGTTCAACTACTCAAAGCCAGACTGACAGACTGTCTTCACAGGAGTGTTACAGAACTGTTCTGAATGCCACGGCTCTCCACCACATAACTGTTCTGAATGCCACGGCTCTCCACCACATAACTGTTCTGAATGCCACGGCTCTCCACCACATAACTGTTCTAAATGCCACGGCTCTCCACCACATAACTGTTCTGAATGCCACGGCTCTCCACCACATAACTGTTCTGAATGCCACGGCTCTCCACCACATAACTGTTCTAAATGCCACGGCTCTCCACCACATAACTGTTCTAAATGCCACGGCTCTCCACCACATAACTGTTCTGAATGCCACGGCTCTCCACCACATAACTGCTCTGCTTCCAGTGTTTCCTAATGTACCAACAAGACGTTGGGTTGAACGGCTGCTGTACCTGGTCTCTGCTGAGAGGGATGGGATTCTCAAACACGGTCCAGACCACAGACTCAGTACAGTTGGGGGTGGTGAGGGAGCCCTTGTAGCGATAATAGTTGGTCAGGTTCTGCTGAGTAGGAATCAGCTGCTCCAGAGACACAGCGTTCAGTGAGGTTTGAGTATCTGCAACAACACAGCCCACAATCAAAAACATTGAGCACAAACAAATGGAGACAAATTGTATCTGCTACACAAAGTTATATTAATTTTAGCAAAACGTTGTTGGTACATGCCAACAGACAGGACACGGAGGAACATAGAGCATTGAAACAAATTGAGATAAATTGTATCTGCGATACACAAGTTACATACAAAAAGGTACATTAATCTTGGCATGAATTCATGAAAATATTTGGCATCGGGAGGCAGATAAGACCAGACACAGAGAAAAGCATTGAAGACATTAGTGAAGACATCAACTCTCCTCAGTCTTTCTTGTTGTGTGTCAATTAAATGAAACTGTGTTAGGATTAACAGTATCTGCTACACATGAACTTACTCAGAACATATCATGTACATTATTACATGTACAAAGATACACTAATCTTAGCAGATACTTGTTTCAATGTCCCAGCTGTGCGCAGCTTCGTAAATCAAATGTATGATACATGCCATATCTTTAGAAAGACGGATCCGAATAACATATACATTAGTTATGAAATATATTCACCAGTAGTCCTGATGTTCTGGAGAGTTCTAACATGAGTTATGAAATATACTCACCAGTAGTCTTGATGTTCTGGAGAGCTTTTACAATGGGATCATATTTTCTGTTGGCATTGAGAGATTCCTGACAATGGTACAAAACAAGGATCATGACTGAGTGCCTTCAGAAAGTATTCACAACCCTCAACCTTTTCCACACTTTGTTGTGTTACAGCCTGAATTTAAAATTGTTTACAATTAGATTATGTGTCACCGGCCTATGCATAATACCCCATAATGTCAAATTGTAATACATTTTTTCAAAAACAAGTTAATAAAAATGTAAAAGCTGAAATGTCTTGAGTCAATAAGTATTCAACCCCTTTGTTATGGCAAGCCTAAATAAGTTCAGGAGTAAACAAATTCTTAACAAGACACATAATAAGTTGCATGGACTCACTGTGTGCAATAATAGTGTTTAACATAATCTTTTAAATGACTACCTGATCTCTGTACCTCACACATACAATTATCTGTAAGGTCCGTCAGTCAAGCAGTGAATTTCAAACACAGATTCAACCACAAAGACCAGAGAGGTGTTCCAATGCCTCGCAAAGAAGGGAACCTATTGGTAGATGGGTAAAAATAAAAAATAAAAACATTAAATATCCCTGTTAGCATGGTGAAGTTATTAATTACACAAGATACAGGCGTCCTTCCTAACTCAGTTGCCAGAGAGAAGGAAACTCAGGAGGGATTTCACCATGAGGCCAATGGTGACTTTAAAACAGTTACAGAGTTGAATGGCTGTGAAAACTGAGGATGGATCAACATTGTAGTTACTCCACAATATTAACCTAATTAACAGAGTGAAAAGAAGGAAGACCGTACTGAATCAAAATATTCCAAAACAGCAACAAGGCACTAAAGTAATACTGCAAAAAAATATGACAAAGCAATACACTTTTTGTCCTAAATACAAAGTGTTATGTTTGGGTCAAATCCAATACAACACATTACTGAGCACCTCTCTCCATATTTTCAAGTATAGTGGTGGCTGCATCATGTTATGGGTATGCTTGTAATCGTTAAGGACTGGGGAGTTTTTCAGGATAAAAAAAAGAAACGGAATGGAGCTAAGCACAGGAAAAATCCTATCCAAAATCTAGAATAATGGGCAAATATTGAACAATCCAGGTGTGGAAAGCTCTTCTACTTCTACAAAGTATTGACTCGGGTGTGAATACGTATGTGAATTAGATATTTATGTATTTCATTTTCAATACATTTGCAAACATTTCTAAAAACATGACTTCACTTTGTCATTATGGGGTATTGTGTGTAGATGGGTGAGAGAAAAAAAACAAATCGAATCCTTTTTTAATTCAGGCTGTAACACAACAAAAAGGATAAGTCAGGGGTTGTGAATACTTCCTGAAGGCACTGTAAATATACATGAATACATCTCAATATATAAACATACAGAATATCACATCCAAGACAAATGCAGGGTCCTATAAAGTGTGTATTAACATGACTCTCCACATTATATTACATGTTGCATTGGATATGTGCATTCAAAGTCAAGGATTGATTGGCTATGGCAAAGATCATTCAAACATATTGAAATGTTAACCTCATAGAAAAATCCCAGGACTGCAACTCCGGATGGGTCTTTCAATGCATCTCCCAGGTTTGAGTGTTGCTGTTTCATGTGAACAATATGCAGCTGTAGAAAACAGTTATCATCATTATCAGACCTCGTAGCATTTTAAAACCTTCATCTCGTTTCAGCTCAGTTTCAATTGGACTGTGACCCTCTGTTTGATTGACACTGATAAGAACATTTAAAGAAAATAAATGTCAGTGTGTGTGTGTGTGTGTGTGTGTGTGTGTGTGTGTGTGTGTGTGTGTGTGTGTGTGTGTGTGTGTGTGTGTGTGTGTGTCAGACAGTGGCTATTCTACCTGACATTACCTCCATGGGGTACTGCTCTCCATCGACGGTGTGTTCTGACCCTGGTCCCCCGTTCTTGCCCCAGTGCAGGTGGAACTGCACGGCTTTATAAGGCGTCTCCAGGCCTCCACCGATGATCACATAGGCTTCGTGGGGCATGCTCACCTGAACTGGAGGGGGAATTATACAACAAAAATACTTTCTACATGTTGCTAGGAAACAACATGCTTCTGGAGGGCTGTGGTGGGGTAGGGGGTCAACGACGGTGGGGTTTGCCTTTGAATGTAAACAATTTCAGTAAAAAAGCATCTTTCCAAATGTTCAAATTCTTTACATAATTTAAATAAAGCATTGTTGATTTCAGGTAGGCATGAGGAACGACTGTTTAGTGGCCTTAATGAAACATACCAGAGTGTCCATTGTTTTTGATCAGGCCATTGAAGGAATCCTGGTACTGTCTGAACTGGAAGGGTGTAAGACGCTCGTCTGGTACGGTCTTCCTGTGGACGATGTTGATGGGGGATTGGGCTCTACCAGCACAGACTCCGTTGACATGATCCCACTTCTCTGGTCCTGTAGAACAGTGAGGAGACAAGACACATCATTAGGGTGACAGCAAGACACAGACCAGAAATGTTCTAGTGTGTTATATCTGTCTGAGTAAAAATGTTTTAAGGAGTGGGTAAGTGTTTCATTGGGAGGGAGGGAGGGAGGGAGGGAGGGAGGGAGGGAGGGAGGGAGGGAGGGAGGGAGGGAGGGAGGGAGGGAGGGAGAGAGAGAGGGAGGGATATGGATGGATGGAAAGGGAAAGGAAAGGGAGATACTAGTCAGTTGTACAACTGAATGCATTCAACTGAAATGCGTCTTCTGCATTTAAACCCAACCCCTTTGTGGATGGATGGGTTAGTGGAGAGGAAGTGGTTTTGTTGCTGTAACTGTCAAGTCCCTCCTTAAATAACTTGTGATGATGGTGACATGACAAAGAGGATCCGGTCAGTGCAGTGTGTTCACTGTGTTGTATGGACAGGTTTAACATGACATTTCTTGTCCATCACTGTGTTTCAAACTCACCATTACAAGGGGTGGCACAGGTATGCTGGGCCTGGTAGCACCAATCTGAAACAACAGGACAAGCATCAGTGAGCCATACATGGTCAGAATGACTAACAGCATCTAATCACACTAGCTGTTGTTTGCAAATATCATTGTGACAAAAGTGGTGCTGAATGACCTTGATATGAATAAGTGTTCCTAAGATAAACAATGTAAGTTGTTGCCACAGAATGAGACTGAAGATCTGAAACCAATTTAGAGTTTATGGTTATATTTCTAAATCTATGGTTCCATATATTCTAATTGTAATTATATTTCTAAATCTATGGTTCCATATATTCTAATTGTAATTATATTTCTAAATCTATGGTCCCATATATTCTAATTGTAATTATATTTCTAAATCTATGGTCCCATATATATCACATCATCTGAGTAAACACCGTTTATACACTCATCATATTGTTAACGCTCACAGTTAAGAACAATCCGCACTGCAGTCTATTTTGAGAACTAAGGGGGAGGGAGGGGGAGGATGGCTGTTATTCTGGAGGATGGCCAGAAACCGCATCTGAAAGATTTCAATCATATTTATCAAATCTTCAGATTATCAATAGTTAGTTTATTTTCTCTTTCCGCAAACAATGAATTGTTCAAGTTTTGCTTAAAGTCAACTGTTATTGCCGGTCATACAAATGCCCCCTATTACACAGGAATTGTGTTATCTATTGTTAAAGGACACAAAGGCACACTAACACGTTTATATCCTATCAGAATATATACAAAAAACCCAATCTTTAACATCACAAAGGACACATTTTCTCACGTTTGTTTTTAAAGTTTATTAATATTTCACAATGGACTTGCATGTTTCTACCTAGCTCCCGCTCTGAGACAAATATCTACTGCTATCTCGCAAATCAAATATTTACGGAAATGACAAAAACTGAATATAGTGTGTTATTAGTAGTGGACTGGAAGGGTTGCTCCTCCCTGAGCTGAAGGAAGTGCTGTGAATTGCCTGGTTTCTTTTCATGCCACCGTTGGTTGGTAAGCCCATTTCCTTCTGTACTGGCGTGATCATGGCTAGAAAAAAATCTAGCTAAATAAACTCTGCAGGGGGTATAGACTTGGAAGGTCACAGAGTGTGCCCATATGGTGCCATTACTAATATATTGTTCTCAATAAATAAATAACATTCAAGCTGATCATAGAAAAGAGCCAGCACCATACATGAAGGAAGAAAAATAACTAGCAGAGCGCTTCAGGTACTCCAAAACAACCACCACAGGTGCTCAAAACCACATTTGAGTTTTCCTGCAATTCTACACATTTTGCCATGGTGTGTAAAGAAAATGTATTTTGTTTTTTGAAATTCTACACATTTTTTCCATTGGGCGCAAACAAAATTTTATAACAAATTTCACGCAATTCTACTAATTTTGCCATGAGGCAAAGATATATTTATTTTTTTGCAGTTTTACAGCTAATTTCCTGCAATTCTACACATTTTGCCATGTTAATATGATATCTACGTAAGAATGACTAACAAAATCAATGGAGGCCCCCTGGAGGTCAGGGCCCTGGGCATGTGCCCTGCGAGCTCGGTTAGTATTCGGCCCTGATTACTGCAAGTTTAGATAGTTGGCTAGACTAACTAGATTTACTACCAATCTAAACATTGTAATCTGGCTAGACTAACTACCAATCTAAACATTGTAATCTGGCTAGACTAACTACCAGTCTAAACATTGTAATCTGGCTAGACTAACTACCAGTCTAAACATTGTAATCTGGCTAGACTAACTACCAATCTAAACATTGTAATCTGGCTAGACTAACTACCAATCTAAACATTGTAATCTGGCTAGACTAACTACCAGTCTAAACATTGTAATCTGGCTAGACTAACTACCAGTCTAAACATTGTAATCTGGCTAGACTAACTACCAATCTAAACATTGTAATCTGGCTAGACTAATTGATTGACTGTTAGTGACTGACATAACAATAGATGAATTGCTATTACTATTATTCTTACTCTCAATAGTAAGTTCAGACCCCTACTGAGTTCCTAAAATAGTTGCAGAGGGCCCTAAGCGACCATTTATGTCACGTATTCCTGGAGCCGGCCCTGGGTTTAATGTGTGGCCTTTAAAGTCATAATTAAAATACACCAACGCCAATCGGCTAATGCCTTCATTGGCCAAATAGCCTCCCCTTCTACCCTGCCCTACATAACCCCTACCCCAACTTCCACCTGTAGAATCAGTTCTAGGGGTTGAACTTCCTAGATGACTTCATGTTCATTACCAATGCTAGCAGCAACATCAGAACCGTTATCTTTTCACTATAGTCCAACAAAAAATATGAATATGTTCTAAAGGCATTTGTAAACCATGCATGAGTGGAATCGTGTATTTTATATGGCATTTGAATATTTATTTTCTCAGAGGAATAGGTTTGTTGTGTATTAAGTCTTTATGAACGTGTTTTAAACTTACACAGTCCTTAATGTCAATCAATTAAGTATGTCAATCAATTAGCCTACAAACAGAGCCTGCTTCTGTTAATTGGCATCTAATCAGATTTCCATGCTCACAATTCCTGTGTAACCAATAGGTGATCTGCTGATAGGCAGACCTCGAAGCTGCTTTGATCTTTAGACCAATGCAGAGCAAAGTAACATCGAACAATGGGTTTCAATGTGGTTGAGCTGAGCGCACCTCCCAGGGGAGGAGCCACGAAATAGGAAACTGTCAAAGAGAAACAAAAGGCAACGAAAGAAAAATAAATAAGTCTGTCTGCACATTTGCAGAGATCGTTAGGATATTAGGGTATGTTAAACAAAGACGGCGAGAGAGATCGGAGATGTGTCATGGTGTTCTCTATGCCGTACACAACAACTCTCCACATGTAACATGGTGTGTAGGCCTATAGGTTGTATAGGGAGCTTACTCTAGACATAGACCTAATTACACAACCTGGTCTCAGAGCATTTCGTATTATTCTATACGTAAATCCGCCACACTCCATTTTTTATAACATGTTACCTTTCGTATGGTATGTATTAATTTGTGGATGTTCATCACCCAATTCGTACACTATGTTATAAATTACAATTCGCATTATATATTACGAATTTGCAAATGTACAATATGTTACGAATTTGCAAAACATATATGTTATGAATTCTAGCTAGGTGGGAAGGTTAGCTAACATTAGCTAGCTGGCTAATGTTAGCTAGGCTAGGGGTTAGGGTTAAGTTTGTGTTAGGTTAAATGTTTAACGGTAGGGTTAGGGGAAGAGTTAGCTAAAAGGGTTAAGGTTAGGGGAAGGGTTAGTAGCTAAAAAGTAGTAAGTAGTTGAAAAGTTGCTAATTATCTAAAATGCTAAAATTGTCTGTGATGAGATTCGAACTCGCAACCTTTGGACTGCTCGACGTTCATGCTATACACCCAGCCCGACCAACCACCCTACATATCGTACTAATTTGAGCATCTTGGTTTTACATTACTATGTTACATCTAGTCTATGAGACCAGGCTGAATTCCAGGGCAGTCTGAAAGAACCATAATAATCAAAGATTTACAAAAATGGGATAGCAAAAGGGGCTATGGTGATATCCAAGTGGTTTGCAATGAGTCATTAGTGTGTCTTTTGTAATGCAAAGGGTACAACCCCGTGGGAGTGCAGGGGTGACTTCAGACAATGCACCAGTTCAACCATCTGCATTTGCCCATTTGAGAAAATATTTTTGATATAATGCTATTTAATAGGCTATCACTTGGAGAGCAATTGATCAGTTGGCATATGGGGATTTTTGTGTCGGTTCAAATGGAGAAAGCTCAAGGTCAAAGGCATCTTCTTATAAGATGCAAAAGCAACGTAGCATGATGTTACGTTCGTGACCACTATCTTCATCAAAATAGTATGGTATCACGGTATCCAATTTCGATCTCAGTGGGGACAGCACTGTGTTCTCGAAATTTGCCGAGCAGGCAGCCTATTGCAGCCTGTAGTCCGCAGAGCAGGCAGCCTACTGCAGCCTGTAGTCCGCAGAGCAGGCAGCCTATTGCAGCCTGTAGTCCGCAGAGCAGGCAGCCTATTACAGCCTGTAGTCCGCAGAGCAGGCAGCCTATTGCAGCCTGTAGTCCGCAGAGCAGGCAGCCTATTGCAGCCTGTAGTCCGCAGAACAGGCAGCCTATTGCAGCCTGTAGTCCGCAGAACAGGCAGCCTATTGCAGCCTGTAGTCCGCAGAACAGGCAGCCTATTGCAGCCTGTAGTCCGCAGAACAGGCAGCCTATTGCAGCCTGTAGTCCGCAAAACAGGCAGCCTATTGCAGCCTGTAGTTTGTGAGCGCGTTCGCATTTTAGCACTGGAGAAAACCAACAGACAATGTATTTTATAATTTTGTCAATTAAACCGTTAAAGGTACTTTTAGGGGATCTGAGTTCTCGTGTGCTTTCCCCCGAAAACATCAGTAGAGATTAGCCGTTTTTTACGCAGCGCTAGTTGTTGGAGCTCGTGCCGCGTCTCGTTCTGCGCTGCGGCAAACACGCAAGTCTCTCTCATTGGCTCGAGCTGAATTCCGTATTGGGTGCAGGTGCACGTGGAAGAATTAATGGGGATTGCTTGATATAACCGAGCTGTTTTTAAAATCCGATTCTGAAAACGATATGATGTGCTTCTCTGTTCTTTTAATAGTTGCTCAGCATAATCTACCGGTCATCATGTTGACACCTAAAATCCGACACCTTTGGCGCATTGATTTGTTGACAGACAGAGGCACTTTAGTTTCACTGTATGTCCTTGAACTTACTGTGCTACAGTGCCAGTGTGCTTCCCTGGTGAGGGAGAAGGAGAGCTGTGGATCTGCCTGCCAGCAATGCCGTGACGCTCGTAAGGAATGCGTGAGAAATCTCAATGATGGACATGGCAGGTGTTGGAGAGCATTTACGATATGCGGTGCGCGGGACAGAAGCATCTCTTTAATGTTCGAGGCTAGTTTTGATTATAGGGTAGTACCGTAAATTTATATCAAGTTAGCCTGCGAATTGTTTTCAATTTCATAGATGTTCAAATATAACATTGGATGATATCTGAGAGGCAGCGCTCGCTGACACTGGATTTTTAAAAGTCAAACAGGACCTTTCCAAATGAAAGGTACTTTCGACTTCAAAGAACCTATAACAAAAATATACAGCTAAAACTGACTTCAACCAGTTGTTTTAAATGTATTATTGGTCTACTTGTAATATTATAATAAACCTATGCTTGCAAGCTTATCAAATATTAAATAAATATATTTGTGCAGTTAAAAAATTATAATCTAAACCCTCAATACAACATCAACAATGTAAATGGAAAACAGTAGTCTGTCTTTCAGAGGGGAAAAGTGATCAGGTACATCACGCATAAATAGGCTACTCATCGGCTGATCAGAGGATGTAATGTGATCTCACTAAGCTGATGTTATCTTTAATATGCAGCCAGGACATTATTAGTTTTAACTCAAAGCTTTGAATAGTGGGACATTAGTAGGTTGTAGACTGTTTACTTACATTTGATCATATAGGCCTATATATATATATATATAGACCTAGTTAATTTTTTTATACTATACAATAAGTAAATGCCTTATCAAGCTATATTAGTTTCCCCCAATTTATGAAAAATAGATACACAAATCTGATTTATTGAAAACATTTATAGTGTATATAGAGATTACACATTTCCTTCCAAGTTCAGAATACAATTAATTAAAATCGACTCACCTGCACCGGTGCAGATTTTCAAAAAGGATGCCAGAAAAATGGATAGGATAAGATGCTGCTGCATTTTGGAGAGCGTCTCTGCCAGGCTCGAGCAGCACAGGGCAACACAATTAGTTATTTTTTCAATGTGATCGCATTCTTCTTCCAAGGGGGTCTTATACTTATCTATCAGCCTATTCAACAGGAAGGAAACTGCCCACCCCTGGCCCCTCCCCCTCGGATATTACTTTATTGACATCCCAACCGATAACATACCCTCTAATAAAAAGGGCGTGTCAAAGACCGGCTCTAAAGAAACCCCATGCAGGTAGAGAGATCTTAACATTTAAAGTGACATCTGACCAATTCTCAAATCCCCACACAGCACACATAGAGTTGAGACAAGCACAGGTTCAAGCTGCAGAGCATGTTGTGGGGTTAAGGGCCTTACTCAAGGGGAGGGGAATATCTTGAGGATGTGAACCCAGCAGCCCTACAGTTGCCAGACCATTTTCCAGCGCCCGACCCAGGAATCGAACCGGACACCTTTCGGCCACAGACCCAATTCTTTAACCGTTGGGCTACCTACCACCCCAAATACATATACTGTATATTTGGCCGACCCCACTGCAGTTCACCAGGTCACGACCCCGACTTTGAATACCATTGTCCTAGGGGAACATGGATATGGGCCATACCTTAGAAAGATGACAGAAAGTTGATAAACATCCAGCAGGCCAGATTCCCTGTGTGTGTGTCCATGGTTCAGAGGTATTCCCCCTCTGAAATGAGCATGGTACCGGGTTACAGGTTGCTATTCTATAACCTGGCTGTAACCCAGTACCATGCTCATTCCAGAGGGGGAATACCTCTGAACCATGGACACACACGCACAACAGGGCCGACCCAAGCTGTGCTGCTCTGATAGGTCCTTTCAGCACGGTAGCAACTATGGTGGATGGGTAATCAGGCTAGCCCAGTACAGCTCGGCTAGGTAGGGCTCAGTACTGGGACATTATTGTAACATTTGAACCATTTAATAGACATGTTCATTCCATTTATTGGTTCCATATTCAACCCTTTTCAAATATGCCATTGTGATATGAGGGAATATGCTGAAGAGTTCTGGAAAGGTTTATACGTCACCATCACAAAGATTATTATGTTATATCAATGATGTTATAATAACATTACATTTATTAAAATGAACAATAACAGCTAATATTATTGACCTGCATCAACTGTAATTGATTCCCATGCGTTGTCTAAGTGTGTATACGTGCTACAGTCCTGGGGAGTCCTTGTTACTGTCCCCCTCCGTACCACTAGAGAGTCCATGTTACTGTCCCCCTCCGTACCACTAGAGTCCTTGTTACTGTCCCCCTCCGTACCACTAGAGAGTCCTTGTTACTGTCCCCCTCCGTACCACTAGAGAGTCCTTGTTACTGTCCCCCTCCGTACCACTAGAGAGTCCTTGATACTGTCCCCCTCCGTACCACTAGAGAGTCCTTGTTACTGTCCCCCTCCGTACCACTAGAGAGTCCTTGTTACTGTCCCCCTCCGTACCACTAGAGAGTCCTTGTTACTGTCCCCCTCCGTACCACTAGAGAGTCCTTGTTACTGTCCCCCTCCGTACCACTAGAGAGTCCTTGTTACTGTCCCCCTCCGTACCACTAGAAGGTCCATGTTACTGTCTCCCTCCGTACCACTAGAGAGTCCATGTTACTGTCCCCCTCCGTACCACTAGAGAGTCCATGTTACTGTCCCCCTCCGTACCACTAGAGAGTCCATGTTACTGTCCCACTCCGTACAACTAGAGTCCATGTTACGGTCCCCCTCCGTAGCACTGGGGAGTCCATGTTACTGTCCCCCTCCGTAGCACTGGGGAGTCCATGTTACTGTCCCCCTCCGTAGCACTGGGGAGTCCATGTTACTGTCCCCCTCCTTACCACTAGAGTCCATGTTACTGTCCCCCTCCGTACCACTGGGGAGTCCATGTTACTGTCCCCCTCCGTAGCACTGGGGAGTCCATGTTACTATCCCCCTCCGTACCACTGGGGAGTCCATGTTACTGTCCCCCTCCGTAGCACTGGGGAGTCCATGTTACTATCCCCCTCTGTACCACTGGGGAGTCCATGTTACTGTCCCCCTCCGTACCACTGGGGAGTCCATGTTACTGTCCCCCTCCGTACCACTGGGGAGTCCATGTTACTGTCCCCCTCCGTACCACTAGAGTCCATGTTACTGTCCCCCTCCGTACCACTGGGGAGTCCATGTTACTGTCCCCCTCTGTACCACTGGGGAGTCCATGAGAGAGAGAAAGAGAGAGAGGCTCATATTGACAATGGATTTTAGACCATCAAACAGGCAAAGCGCCAATACAGGACTAAGATTGAATCGTACTACACCGGCTCCGACACTCGTCTGATATGGCAGGGCCTGCAAACTATTACAGACTACAAAGGAAAGCACAGACGCAAGCTGCCCAGTGAGACAAGCCTACCAGACGAGCTAAACTACGTCTATGTGCACTTTGAGGCAAGCAACACTGAGGCATGCAGGAGAGCATCAGCTGTTCTGGACGACTGTGTGATCACGCTCTCTGTAGCCGATGTGAGTAAGAGCTTAAAACAGGTCAACATTCACAAGGCCGCTGGGCCAGATGGATTACCAGGACGTGTACTCCGAGCATGCCCTGACCAACTGGCAAGTGTCTTCACTGACATTTTTAACATGTCCCTGACTGAGTCTGTAATACCAACATTACAGGTTTCAAGCAGACCACCATAGTCCCTGTGCCCAAGAACACTAAGGCAACCTGCCTAAATGACTACAGACCTGTAGCACTCTCGTCTGTAGCCATGAAGTGCTTTGAAAGGCTGATCATGGCTCACATCAACACCATCATACCAGAAACGCTAGACCCACTCCAATTTGCATACCGCTCAAACAGATCCACAGATGATGCAATCTCTATTGTAATCTACACTGCCCTTTCCCACCTGGACAAAAGGAACACCTACGAGAGAATGCTGTTCATTGATAAGCTAAGGACCCTGGGACTTAACACCTCCCTCTGCAACTGGATCATAGACTTCCTGACGGGCCGCCCCCAGGTGGTAAGGGTAGGTCACAACACATCTACCATGCTGATCCTCAACACTGGGGCCCCTCAGGGGTGCGTGCTCAGTCCCCTCCTGTACTCCCTGTTCACCCATGAATGCATGGCCAGGCACGACTCCAACACGATCATCAAGTTTGCAGATGACACAACAGTGGTAGGCCAGATCACCGACAACGACGAGACAGCCGATAGGGAGGAGACAACATCAGGACAACAACCTCTCCCTCAACGTGATCAAGACAAAGGAGATGATTGTGGACTACAGGAAAAGGAGGAGGACCGAGCACGCCCCCATTCTCATCGACTGGGCTGCAATGGAGCAATTTGAGAGCTTCAAGTTCCTTGGTGTCCACATCACCAACAAACTGGAATGGTCCAAACACACCAAGACAGTCGTGAAGAGGGCACGACAAAGCCTATTCCCCCTCAGGAGACTGAAAAGATTTGTCATGGGTCCTCAGATCCTCAAAAGGTTCTACAGCTGCAACATCGAGAGCATCCTGATTGGTTGCATCACTGCCTAGTACGGCAACTGCTCGGCCTCCGACCGCAAGGCACTACAGAGGGTAGTGTGTACGGCCCAGGACATCACTGGGGCTAAGCTTCCTGCCATCCAGGAACTCTATACCAGGCGGTGTCAGAAGAAGGCTCTAAAAATGGTCAAATACTCTAGCCACCCCAGTCATAGACTGTTCTCTCTGCTACCACATGGCAAGCGGTACCGGAGCGCCAAGTCTAGGTCCAAAAGGCTTCTCAACAGCTTCTGCCCCCAAGCCATAAGACTCCTGAACAGCTAATCAAACGGCTACCTGGACTATTTGCATTGTGTCCTCCCCCACCCTCTCTTTTATGCTGCTGCTACTCTCTGTTTATCATCTAATCTAAAACAAAAATCCAGAAAATCACATTGTATGATTTTTAAATAATGAATTTGCATTTTATTGCATGACATAAGTATTTGATCACCAACCAACCAGTAAGAATTCCGGCTCTCACAGACCTGTTAGTTTTTCTTTAAGAAGCCCTCCTGTTCTCCACTCATTACCTGTATTAACTGCACCTGTTTGAACTCGTTACCTGTATAAAGACCTGTCCACACACTCAGACTCCAACCTCTCCACAATGGCCAAGACCAGAGAGCTGTGTAAGGACATCAGGGATAAAATTGTAGACCTGCACAAGGCTGGGATGGGCTACAGGACAATAGGCAAGCAGCTTGGTGAGAAGGCAACAACTGTTGGCGCAATTATTAGAAAATGGAAGAAGTTCAAGATGACGGTCAATCTCCCTCGGTCTGGGGCACCATGCAAGATCTCACCTCGTGGGGCATCAATGATCATGAGGAAGGTGAGGGATCAGCCCAGAACTACACGGCAGGACCTGGTCAATGACCTGAAGAGAGCTGGGACCACAGTCTCAAAGAAAACCATTAGTAACACACTACGCCGTCATGGATTAAAATCCTGCAGCGCACGCAAGGTCCCCCTGCTCAAGCCAGCGCATGTCCAGGCCCGTCTGAAGTTTGCCAATGACCATCTGGATGATCCAGAGGAGGAATGGGAGAAGGTCATGTGGTCTGATGAGACAAAAATAGAGCTTTTTGGTCTAAACTCCACTCGCCGTGTTTGGAGGAAGAAGAAGGATGAGTACAACCCCAAGAACACCATCCCAACCGTGAAGCATGGAGGTGGAAACATCATTCTTTGGGGATGCTTTTCTGCAAAGGGGACAGGACGACTGCACCGTATTGAGGGGAGGATGGATGGGGCCATGTATCGCGAGATCTTGGCCAACAACCTCCTTCCCTCAGTAAGAGCATTGAAGATGGGTCGTGGCTGGGTCTTCCAGCATGACAACGACCCGAAACACACAGCCAGGGCAACTAAGGAGTGGCTCCGTAAGAAGCATCTCAAGGTCCTGGAGTGGCCTAGCCAGTCTCCAGACCTGAACCCAATAGAAAATCTTTGGAGGGAGGTGAAAGTCCATATTGCCAAGCGACAGCCCCGAAACCTGAAGGATCTGGAGAAGGTCTGTATGGAGGAGTGGGCCAAAATCCCTGCTGCAGTGTGTGCAAACCTGGTCAAGAACTACAGGAAACGTATGATCTCTGTAATTGTAAACAAAGGTTTCTGTAACAAATATTGAGTTCTGCTTTTCTGATGTATCAAATACTTATGTCATGCAATAAAATGCAAATGAATTACTTAAAAATCATACAATGTGATTTTCTGGATTTTTGTTTTAGATTCCGCCACTCACAGTTGAAGTGTACCTATGATAAAAATTACAGACCTCTACATGCTTTGTAAGTGGGAAAACCTGCAAAATCGGCAGTGTATCAAATACTTGTTCTCCCCACTGTATATATGTATTTTCTTACTGTCATTTTACAGGTTTTTATTTTATTACTTATCTATTATTTACATAATACTTATTTTTTTTACTTAAACTGCACTGTTGGTTAAGGCTTGTAAGTAAGCATTTCCTTGTAAGGTGTACAACTGTTGTATTCGGCGCCCGTAACTTTGATTTGATTTGACAAATAAACTTTTTGATTTGAGAAGTCATACTAGAGAAATTTCCCCTCCGGGGGATCAATAAAGTACCTACCTACCTACCTATCTATCTAGAGTTGTATATAATGTATGAAGGTCAATGTCCCCTACCTCCAACACACTGATGAAGCACAGCCTGTGTAGGGGGTTTATTACTGTACTGTGTCAATATTATACTGTGGCATACAGAATACAAGGAACTGTATTCATTTCAGAATACTACCACCTTGTGGTCAATTTGGAAAATACAGGAAGATATTTGAAAAGTGCCTTTTTCGTAGCAGGTTAGGAGAACTAACGTAGCAGGCTAGGATAATTAACATAGCAGGTTAGGAGAATTAGGTTAAAGTTAGGAAAAGGGTTAGCAAAAATGCTCTCCTAACCTGCTGCGAAGTCACTTCCAGTCGTAGCTGTATCGAAGTGGCGTGTTTTTAGGGAGTCTCGCCAGGGGACCTCCATCAGGGGCACAGCATCCATGTGAAATGAATAAATACCAGAGGGTCATTATTCATCAACTGTACACTGCCAATATCTCTATGATCTATTGTTCTGTTATTAATGGCATGTTACCTCAACTGACATCAGCCCAAAATGATGTATGCCATTCGATTCCCTCCGTCAGTCCATCTTGACATTATCTGAGGCTACAGCAAGTACAAATAACTTCAACAACTACAATGTGCAATATGAGGTTAACTAGCTAGCTAACCATCTGGAAGAAACACACTATGACAAACAATGAATGATGAGGATGAATGATCACATCCTTGATGTAGTAACCTTTAGAGCAGGGAAGGGCAGCTTTGATATGGACACAATCTGAACTTATAATGAGCGCAGGTCTGCGTACCCACATGTACACATTTTGCCATAGGCTAGAGAGAAATGTTTACAGTTAATATTATATCGGAATGAGTGCCGAACAAAATTAGGCCCTGGACGGTAATTCTACCATGACTACTAAATTTAGTAAGCTGGCCGCTAAACTAACTTAGCAGTTAAATTTGGGCCAATTGAGTGAGCATCAGTGACTTGATAATAATCTATTATTATAACTTGTGTATTCTATTATTATGACTTGTGTATTCTATTATTATAACTTGTGTATTCTATTATTATAACGTGTGTATTCTACTATTATAACGTGTGTATGCTACTATTATAACGTGTGTATTCTATTATTATAACGTGTGTATTCTATTACTATAACTTGTGTGTTCTATTACTATAACTTGTGTGTTCTACTATTATAACTTGTGTGTTCTACTATTATAACTTGTGTATTCTATTATTATAACTTGTGTATTCTATTATTATAACTTGTGTATTCTATTATTATAACGTGTGTATTCTATTATTATAAATTGTGTATTCTATTATTATAACGTGTGTATTCTACTATTATAACGTGTGTATTCTACTATTATAACGTGTGTATTCTATTATTATAACTTGTGTATTCTATTATTATAATGTGTGTATTCTACCATTATAACGTGTGTATTCTATTATAACTTGTGTATTCTATTATTATAACGTGTGTATTCTACTATTATAACTTGTGTATTCTATTATTATAACTTGTGTATTCTATTATTATAACGTGTGTATTCTACTATTATAACGTGTGTATTCTATTATTATAACTTGTGTATTCTATTATTATAACGTGTGTATTCTACTATTATAACGTGTGTATTCTACTATTATAACGTGTGTATTCTACTATTATAACTTGTGTATTCTATTATTATAACGTGTGTATTCTATTATTATAACGTGTGTATTCTATTATTATAACTTGTGTATTCTACTATTATAACTTGTTACCGCTGGTTAGAGGGATGGCATTGCAGGAGCGGTCTAATCCACCTGCTCTTCTTCCTGGGTTGGCATGAAGAGTGAAGCGTGTGTCTCAGTGTGATTGGTGTACAGCCAAGCCTCCTGTCCAGGACAGGTATAGGACAGATGGTAGTTGTCTGAACTCAAAGCCTGTTTTGTGCCTGATTGACTCTTCTTTGTTAAAATACCCAAAACTCCCAATTGTTCACTGAAAAGCTTTGAAGATAATAAACAGTTCATGTTTGCACAATCAACAGAATGGAGATGAAGCACATCCATGATATAGACAATATTTTTTATTTTAACCCATATCTCTTTTACAGTGCATTTGATTTCTTTACACAGTTATTCACTAAGTGACAGGTTTTAGCCACTAGTACTGAATCAGATAATTATATCTTATATTACATATGGGTTCCACTTCCTCCTCGTTCAGACTTTGCCATCAGCGTGAAAGGCCCCAAATGTTATTATGCAATGGATAACCGTGACAACCATACATACAGGCTCACCATCTCATTTAAATCTCCTGTTCTTACATGTATTAACAACTAATTCTCATTACCTCTTTGTCTAATGGACATTTCCCTGTTCTGATCTTTAAATCATTCCATGTTGTTAAGCAGCTACTATCAGTTCAGTTAGTTACCTGCTGTCGTCTCCATGAGAAAAAGGCTTTAAAAAATAAAGACTCAAATAAAGACAACATGGCACTTGTCTCAAGGAACACCGATGAGACGCAAACAAAAACAGACCTTTTTGCCATCAGACAATTTGTAGGAACCACACCCAACCTCTAGCGTGGCAGCCAACCCAACCTCTAGCGTGGCAGCCAACCCAACCTCTAGCGTGGCAGCCAACCCAACCTCTAGCGTGGCAGCCAACCCAACCTCTAGCGTGGCAGCCAACCCAACCTCTAGCGTGGCAGCCAACCCAACCTCTAGCGTGGCAGCCAACCCAACCTCTAGCGTGGCAGCCAACCCAACCTCTAGCGTGGCAGCCAACCCAACCTCTAGCGTGGCAGCCAACCCAACCTCTAGCGTGGCAGCCAACCCAACCTCTAGCGTGGCAGCCAACCCAACCTCTAGCGTGGCAGCCAACCCAACCTCTAGCGTGGCAGCCAACCCAACCTCTAGCGTGGCAGCCAACCCAACCTCTAGCGTGGCAGCCAACCCAACCTCTAGCGTGGCAGCCAACCCAACCTCTAGCGTGGCAGCCAACCCAACCTCTAGCGTGGCAGCCAACCCAACCTCTAGCGTGGCAGCCAACCCAACCTCTAGCGTGGCAGCCAGACTCTAGCGTGGCAGCCAACCCAACCTCTAGCGTGGCAGCCAACCCAACCTCTAGCGTGGCAGCCAGACTCTAGCGTGGCAGCCAGACTCTAGCGTGGCAGCCAGACTCTAGCGTGGCAGCCAGACTGATTTCGCTACATTCTAAAACAGTTTCACTTCCGTTTGGTAACATGTCAAAACCAGTTAAGCTACAAGGCTAGCCAGCCTCCCGCTACTGTACAGGGGGAAAAAATCTAATTCATAGGACTTTAGTACGTTCTCCATTAACATTCCAGAACAGGAACCTGACAAGAAGGGTTGATTAAAAGAGGGTTGAGCAGCCAAAGCAGAACCTCGTTACTGAACATCAATGTAGAAGTATAGTCCATTGTTCAAAGCCCCTCCCTCCCATCCGCTAACGATCACCAAGTACTTTGCAGTGACCTTCCATTGTAAGTCATACTGTCCGACAACATTGCAGAAAACCCTCTATTTGGAAACATGGCAACAGCTTGTCTTGTCTGGATGCTTAGCAGTTTCATTAAAACTTTTATTTTGAAGAGACTCCTCCGATCAGGTGCATATCTATTGATCTGTTCTAATAAACCTTTGATAGTGGGATACCTCAGATGTTCTAAATGTTGTCAGGGCTACACGACTTGACAAAGACAGAACCACATTAACTGTGCATGTCTTTCTTGTTTTGGAATAACATTTCAGGAATGAACAAATACACAACTTCCTAATGAACATAAACACATCAGTCTTCCAGTTACTCCAACACTTGTCCATTTCACTTCGAACATTTACATTCAAACTCCACAAAAAGATACGACCGCAAGTAATCAGCAGATTTTCTCCCTTTCGCTTGAGTTTGGTCTCAAATTCGCTGAAATAGACAAAGAGCTTGTAGTGCACAAAACAGTAATACAAAATTAGACTTTTATATAGTGTAGCAGCATTTAGCTTTTAAAGTTGTCAGCCACCAGTAGAACAGGTAAAGGCTTTGTCGTCCCCCCACTGAGGAGGGTGAGAGATTGTCCTCTGAGGCGAGTAGGTGTGTGTGTGTGTCGGGCGAGGAAGTACATCATAGGTTGGTTGGTTGGTGTGTGACAGGGATGCACTAGGTTTGAGATGATGGAACACCTCCCAGTAGGTTACAGGAGCAGGGGGCTGATATGGGGCATCAGGGGGGTGTTCTGATGCCCCACTAGAGGACAGCCCCAGGGAAGGGCAGGACAATAGGACACTGTAGTCTTCCTTCCAAGCTGGACACGTGTTCCACCAAAAGGGGTTCACAACTCAGTGGGATAGCCTCCATAACATCTGCTCCACCTCCACCGCTCTCCCCTCCTCTACACCTGTCAGTCTCTCATCCCCAGTAGTCAGTGGCCTCTCTCCATTCTCAAGTTTTGCCTCCTTCCACAGAGCAACAAGTCCTCCTCATCTTCCCCCACATACCAGACCAGACCATGTTAGGGTAGTGGGAATGGGGCACTTGGCTCAGTTCTGTCCAAAGCTGATCCAAGATGGTGCTTATCCAGGTACTAACTGGGCCAAATTGAAACGAGCCAAGCCAGGCCAGACTGAGCCAGGACTGGGCCATTCAGTAAAGGGCTCACTCTCCTGTCTCTCAGCTAGAGGCTGTGGCGATGGGCTTCTTGAGCTGCTGGCTGCGGATCTCTCTGTTTCTAGCCTCCAGCAGCAGGTCGTAGCAGACATTACACACCAAGACAGGGTCATACAGCTGTTGGTCTGGGATGGGCAGCTTCAGGTGGCAGCAGTCTTTACAGAAGACATTGCCACAGTTCCTGAGGAGGCAGAGTGAGAGGACAGAGTCAGCCACAGTTCCTGAGGAGGCAGAGTGAGAGGACAGAGTCAGCCACAGTTCCTGAGGAGGCAGAGTGAGAGGACAGAGTCAACAACAGTTCCTGAGGAGGCAGAGTGAGAGGACAGAGTCAACAACAGTTCCTGAGGAGGCAGAGTGAGAGGACAGAGTCAACAACAGTTCCTGAGGAGGCAGTGAGAGGACAGGGTCAGCCACAGTTCCTGAGGAGGCAGAGTGAGAGGACAGAGTCAGCCACAGTTCCTGAGGAGGCAGAGTGAGAGGACAGAGTCAGCCACAGTTCCTGAGGAGGCAGAGTGAGAGGACAGAGTCAGCCACAGTTCCTGAGGAGGCAGAGTGAGAGGACAGTCAACAACAGTTCCTGAGGAGGCAGAGTGAGAGGACAGTCAGCCACAGTTCCTGAGGAGGCAGAGTGAGAGGACAGTCAACAACAGTTCCTGAGGAGGCAGAGTGAGAGGACAGTCAGCCACAGTTCCTGAGGAGGCAGAGTGAGAGGACAGTCAGCCACAGTTCCTGAGGAGGCAGAGTGAGAGGACAGTCAGCCACAGTTCCTGAGGAGGCAGAGTGAGAGGACAGTCAGCCACAGTTCCTGAGGAGGCAGAGTGAGAGGACAGTCAGCCACAGTTCCTGAGGAGGCAGAGTGAGAGGACAGTCAGCCACAGTTCCTGAGGAGGCAGAGTGAGAGGACAGAGTCAACAACAGTTCCTGAGGCAGAGTGAGAGGACAGTCAGCCACAGGTCCTGAGGAGGCAGAGTGAGAGGACAGTCAGCCACAGTTCCTGAGGAGGCAGAGTGAGAGGACAGAGTCAACAACAGTTCCTGAGGCAGAGTGAGAGGACAGTCAGCCACAGTTCCTGAGGAGGCAGAGTGAGAGGACAGTCAACAACAGTTCCTGAGGAGGCAGAGTGAGAGGACAGTCAACAACAGTTCCTGAGGAGGCAGAGTGAGAGGACAGAGTCAACAACAGTTCCTGAGGAATATAGCCTTGTTCTGAATAGTTTTGTGTTCCTAGGAGCATACTCTTGATATGTTATCTAGGGATATCTTGATTAGTGAAGGTATAGACTTTTTTATACTTTACAGGAGCATACTCTTGATATGTTAAGTATAATAATAATATCAAGAGTATGCTCCTGTAAAATATAATAAAGTCTATACCATTAATCAAGATATCCCTAGATAACATATAGAGAGTATGCTCCTGTAAAGGATAATAAAGTCTATACCATTAATCAAGATATCCCTAGATAACATATAGAGAGTATGCTCCTGTAAAGGATAATAAAGTCTATACCATTAATCAAGATATCCCTAGATAACATATAGAGAGTATGCTCCTGTAAAGGATAATAAAGTCTATACCATTAATCAAGATATCCCTAGATAACATATAGAGTATGCTCCTGTAAAGAATAATAAAGTCTATACCATTAATCAAGATATCCCTAGATAACATATAGAGTATGCTCCTGTAAAGAATAATAAAGTCTATACCATTAATCAAGATATCCCTAGATAACATATAGAGAGTATGCTCCTGTAAAGGATAATAAAGTCTATACCATTAATCAAGATATCCCTAGATAACATATAGAGAGTATGCTCCTGTAAAGAATAATAAAGTCTATACCATTAATCAAGATATCCCTAGATAACATATAGAGAGTATGCTCCTGTAAAGGATAATAAAGTCTATACCATTAATCAAGTTATCCCTAGATAACATATAGAGAGTATGCTCCTGTAAAGGATAATAAAGTCTATACCATTAATCAAGTTATCCCTAGATAACATATAGAGAGTATGCTCCTGTAAAGGATAATAAAGTCTATACCATTAATCAAGTTATCCCTAGATAACATATAGAGAGTATGCTCCTGTAAAGGATAATAAAGTCTATACCATTAATCAAGTTATCCCTAGATAACATATAGAGAGTATGCTCCTGTAAAGGATAATAAAGTCTATACCATTAATCAAGATATCCCTAGATAACATATAGAGAGTATGCTCCTGTAAAGGATAATAAAGTCTATACCATTAATCAAGATATCCCTAGATAACATATAGAGAGTATGCTCCTGTAAAGGATAATAAAGTCTATACCATTAATCAAGATATCCCTAGATAACATATAGAGAGTATGCTCCTGTAAAGGATAATAAAGTCTATACCATTAATCAAGATATCCCTAGATAACATATAGAGAGTATGCTCCTGTAAAGGATAATAAAGTCTATACCATTAATCAAGATATCCCTAGATAACATATAGAGAGTATGCTCCTGTAAAGGATAATAAAGTCTATACCATTAATCAAGATATCCCTAGATAACATATAGAGAGTATGCTCCTGTAAAGGATAATAAAAGTCTATACCATTAATCAAGATATCCCTAGATAACATATAGAGAGTATGCTCCTGTAAAGGATAATAAAGTCTATACCATTAATCAAGATATCCCTAGATAACATATAGAGAGTATGCTCCTGTAAAGGATAATAAAGTCTATACCATTAATCAAGATATCCCTAGATAACATATAGAGAGTATGCTCCTGTAAAGGATAATAAAGTCTATACCATTAATCAAGATATCCCTAGATAACATATAGAGAGTATGCTCCTGTAAAGGATAATAAAGTCTATACCATTAATCAAGTTATCCCTAGATAACATATAGAGAGTATGCTCCTGTAAAGAATAATAAAGTCTATACCATTAATCAAGATATCCCTAGATAACATATAGAGAGTATGCTCCTGTAAAGGATAATAAAGTCTATACCATTAATCAAGATATCCCTAGATAACATATAGAGAGTATGCTCCTGTAAAGAATAATAAAGTCTATACCATTAATCAAGATATCCCTAGATAACATATAGAGAGTATGCTCCTGTAAAGAATAATAAAGTCTATACCATTAATCAAGATATCCCTAGATAACATATAGAGAGTATGCTCCTGTAAAGGATAATAAAGTCTATACCATTAATCAAGATATCCCTAGATAACATATAGAGAGTATGCTCCTGTAAAGAATAATAAAGTCTATACCATTAATCAAGATATCCCTAGATAACATATAGAGAGTATGCTCCTGTATTCTAGGGATATCTTGATTAATGCTTCCATTAGTGATCAAAGGTAAAGCTTAACAAACCTGCAGTGATGACGTCTCTTTGCCATCCAGAACTCAGAGTCGCAGTTGAAACAATGGGAGGCCATGTGATCAGGTACCCACCTCGTGACCTGCAGACACAGACACACCTATTAGAAGAGTGTGTAGCACATAGGCATAAGGTGCAGAAAGGTTAAAGGTGAGTGGGAGGGGCTGTAGTGTACAATGTAGTATAAGGTTAGGTGTTATATATAAGGTTAGGGGTTATATATAAGGTTAGGGGTATAAATATAAGGTTAGAGGTATATATAAGATTAGGGGTTAGGGGTATATTTAGGGTTAGGGGTGTATGGGTAACCTTTATCTGTCAATAGTGTTGAAGTGAAGATTACATATACATCTGTATAGGGGGGTGTACTTACTTTTTCACATGACTGTATATAGAAGGTTAGGGTTATATATATATATATATATATATATATATGGTTAGGGGTATATTTAGGGTTAAGGGTTAGTGGTATATATAAGGTTAGGGGTATATATATAAGGTTAGGGGATAGGGGTATATACAGCGGGTGAAATAAGTATTGAACACGTCACCATTTTTCTCAGTAAATATATTTCCAAAGGTGCTATTGACATGACATTTTCACCAGATGTTGGTAACAACCCAAGTAATTCATACATACAAAGAAACCAAAACAAATAAGTTCAGAAATTAAGTTATGTGTAATAATGTGAAATGACACAGGGAAAAAGTATTGAACACAGGAAGAAAGGGAGGTGCAAAAAGGCATGGAAAGCCAAGACAACAGCTGAAAACTATCAGTAATTAAAAAGCAATCCAGCCCCCTGTCAGTGCAAATTAATATCAGCTGGTTCAGTCCCAACTGATGGCCTACGAAAAGGTCTCATTGCCAAGGTGTCACAAGACACATCTCATGGTGGGTAAAAGCAAAGAGCTGTCTCAAGACCTTCGCAACCTAATTGTTGCAAAACATAATGATGGCATTGGTTATAGGCGCATTTATAAGCTTCTGAATGTTCCAGTGAGCACTGTTGGGGCCATAATACGGAAGTGGAAAGAAACATTTCACCATAAATTTGCCTCGACCAGGTGCTCCTCGCAAGATTTCTGACAGAGGAGTGAAAAGAATAATCAGAAGAGTTGTCCAAGAGCCAAGGACCACTTGTGGAGAGCTTCAAAAGGACCTGCAATTAGCAGGTACTGTTGTCTCAAAGAAAACAGTAAGTAATGCACTCCACCGCCATGGCCTGTATGCACGCTCACCATGCAAGACTCCATTGCTGAAAAAAAAGCATGTTGAAGCTCGTTTTTGGAGAAGCCAGTGAAATACTGGGAGAATATAGTGTGGTCAGATGAGGGCAAAATTGAACTGTTTGGATGTCATAATACACACCATGTTTGGAGGAGAAATGGCACTGCACATCACCCTAAAAACACCATAACAACAGTGAAGTTTGGAGGTGGGAACATCATGGTGTGGGGCTGCTTTTCAGCAAATGGTACTGGCAAATTTCACATAATTGAAGAAAGGATGAATGGGCAAATTTACGAGGATCACCTGGTCGAGGCAAATTTATGGTGAAATGATTGTCTTTCCACTTCCGTATTATGGCCCCAACAGTGCTCACTGGAACATTCAGAAGCTTAGAAATGCGGCTATAACCAATGCCATCATTATGTTTTGTAACAATTAGGTTGCGAATGTCTTGAGACAGCTCTTTGCTTTTACCCATCATGAGTTGTGTCTTGTGTGACACCTTGGCAATGAGATTGGATTGGTTAGGGGTATATATAAGGTTATGGGTTAGGGGTATATATATAAGGTTAGGGGTAAGGGGTATATAGGGTTAGGGGTATATACTGTATAAGGTTAGGGGTTAGGGGTATATATAAGGTTAGGGGTTAATATAAGGTTAGGGGTAAGGGGTATATATAAGGTTAGGGGTAAGGGGTATATATAAGGTTAGGGGTTAGGGGTATATATAAGGTTAGGGGTTAGGGGTATATATAAGGTTAGGGGTTAGGGGTATATATAAGGTTAGGGGTAAGGGGTATATAGGGTTAGGGGTATATACTGTATAAGGTTAGGGGTTAGGGGTATATACTGTATAAGGTTAGGGGTTAGGGGTATATATAAGGTTAGGGGTAAGGGGTATATATAAGGTTAGGGGTAAGGGGTATATATAAGGCGCAGTAGAGAGCGAGACCTGCAGTAGACTATGAGGGACGCTGACCTCTGTGTCCTTCTGCTCCACTCTGTCCCAGCTGCCCTCTGAGAAACGGTCCTCGCTGTGGTCTGATAGACTGTCCTCCTCGTCACTGTCATCTGACTCACGCAGACACGTCTGGAGACGGAGAGGGCAGACAGGGGGACAGACAGGGGGACAGACAGGGGGACAGACAGGGGGACAGACAGGGGGACAGACAGGGGGACAGACAGGGGGACAGACAGGGGGACAGACAGGGGGACAGACAGGGGGACAGACAGGGGGACAGACAGGTCGACAGACAGGTCAATTTAAGAGGGAGAGACTTTCCTTTTTCTATTTTTGTACAGAAACTAGTACAACTATCCCCACTAGTACAACTATCCTACCCTTTATTTAACTAGGCAAGTCAGTTAAGAACACATTCTTATTTACCATGACAGCCTACCCCGGCCTCCCCTACCCCGGCCCTCCCCTACCCCGGGCCTCCCCTACACCAGACGACGCTGGGCCAATTGTGCGCACCCCTATGGGACTCCCGATCACGGCCGGTTGTGATACAGCCTGGGATTGAACCAGGGTCTGTAGTGACAACCTTTAGCTATCCGCACTAGTACATCTCCATGTCATTTAGACGCTCTTATCCAGGGACACTTACAGGAGCAATTAGGGCTAAGTGCCTTGCTCAAGGGCACGGTGGCAGATTCTTTACCTAGTCGACTTGGGAATTAGATCCCGCAACTTTTCGGCTCTCTATTAAAGGACAATTCCACCAAAGTTAACATTTGGGTTGTAATGACGAAGCATTTTGTAATGTCCTACATGCATATTCTTTGACATCACAGTAATAATACATTGAGGTAGGAGAGCTACTCACAATGTCGTCCTCGTAGTCGACGTCAGGCTCGGACGGCGGCGTGCTATACTGTTTCCTCTCCAGCCTCATCTGCAGCTGGCGCACCTGGCTTCTCAGCACCTCCACTTCCTGTTTATACCCAGCCTCCATCTGCCTGAGGCGCTGCTGCACCGCGTCCATGGGCACTGGCAGCCCGTCATCATCCAGGTAGGCCGGGGGAGGCAAGGGGGAGGCTGAGGAGCAGGGAGCGGCTGGGAGGAGCTGGCGGGTTGAGAAGGTGGGTGGAGCGCTGGTGGTGGTTGGGCCCATGATGGCAGCGAAGCCCGAGCTGCTTCTGACTGCAGAGAGCCAGCCTGACCCGGACTTGACAGAGCTGGAGCTGGCTGGGGCTGGAGCAGAGCCTCGGACCCTTTCCTCCCTGTCCCTTTGGCCGTACTGCGAACCTCCATTAGGCACCCCGTTGGGCACGGCCATGCCCTGGGTGCGCAGCAGCCTGCCAGCCAGGCGTCGGCTCTGGTAGGCGGTGGGCTGGAGGGCCCGACAGATGCCTGACGAGATGTTAGCTGGGAGGCCAGAGTGGCTGACTGCAGTGCTGCAAGCAGACTGGACAAGGCCCTGGACACTCTCCCAGTGAGAGCCCAGCAGAGACAGCTCCTCACTGACACGCAGTTGGCTCTGGGAGACCGAGCGTCGCACCGCCACAGCCTGACTGTTGTCAACAGGGGGCACTGTGGAGGCGAAGGACGCTGCTACCTTTGATGTTGGTACTGCTACCACACGTTCTCTCAGAGGCACTCTACCACTCACACCCTCTGTCCTCTTCCCCTCTCTCTGGGTCTGGGGTAAGGCCCACTCTGGGGCCTGGGGCTGGCCTAAACTTTCTCTCCTGCTATGGGGCAGTGTTGGTGGGGCTTCTGCTTCGTCCGTGAGCGTCTCGGTGGAGTCCTCCATGGCCGTAGGGAGTATGGGAATTAGCTGCTCGAGGGCCAGCAGCTCTGCAGAAGCTGAGCGGCCGTTCTGGAGGCCGTTGGTGACAGGCCTGTTCAGAACGGCTGCCGGTAGTGGGCCCTTCCAGGCAGGAGGTGATGGTATGCAGGCAGGACGGGTAGTGATCTCAACAGTCCTGGAGTGACAGTCATCAGTCTGATGTGGTAGTCGAGGGGGAGGAACTGGGGGGCTGGTGGTCTGGGAGAGGGCCTGGTGGAGAATGGGTGTGGGCAGAGGGAGGCCCTGCTCCAGAGCGATGGGGGGCAGGGGCAGTGAGGGTAGGGGCTGGGTGGTGAGACAGATCTCCGCTCTCAACTCCTCCTCCTCGAAGCCCTCTTCCCTCGGCTCCATCTCCAGGGGTGTGGAAGGAGGAGTCTGAATGACGGGCTCCACCTCAGAGTCATCGCTTTCCAATCCCGTGTCAGGGCTGACGTCCTCGGGGCTCTCGGGTGCGACCCCTCCTCCTACAGCAGCCATAGGCTCCAGGCCATGAGCAGTGCGGCCCTCCTGACAGTGCTTCTTCAGGTTGGGGTCGCTGGAGGTGCGGGTGAGGGCCACCCCGTTCTCAAAGGCAGACACCAGGTTGTCCATGGAGCGAGTCTTAGGAAGCCTGCACAGAGAAGTATAAATACACATGAAGTTAATGAAAGTGGAGCTTCCCTTCTGTACCACTAGAGGGCAGGCAGGTGAGCTTCCCTTCTGTACCACTAGAGGGCAGGCAGGTGAGCTTCCCTTCTGTACCACTAGAGGGCAGGCAGGTGAGCTTCCCTTCTGTACCACTAGAGGGCAGGCAGGATCTAAACACTAGAGCTGCAGATACACTGAGCCCACCTGCAGATACACTGAGCCCACCTGCAGATACACTGAGCCCACCTGCAGATACACTGAGCCCACCTGCAGATACACTGAGCCCACCTGCAGATACACTGAGCCCACCTGCAGATACACTGAGCCCACCTGCAGATACACTGAGCCCACCTGCAGATACACTGAGCCCACCTGCAGATACACTGAGCCCACCTGCAGATACACTGAGCCCACCTGCAGATACACTGAGCCCACCTGCAGATACACTGAGCCCACCTGCAGTTCACCATGAGCCTGTTCATCTTGATTTACCCCACTGAGTAAATCCTTAAATCAATACCTGAAAATAAGCCCTTGAAAAGACAGAATGCTCAGAGATACAAGGATATATTTTTTATTTAATTAAGTCAATGGTTTTACAAATGCATTAAGAGACAGAGATAGAAGAATGGAGTGAGTGTATAACCCCACCTGTCCAGGGACCGTGAGGTGATCTCGTCTCCCTGTACGCTGGGGGACAGGTAGAGCTCCATGGCGTCCTCAACAGAGGTGCAGGGGGAGGAGGTGGGCAGGTAGACGGCCGTCCACAGCTGGAGGGCCCGGGTGTGGCACACCGGCTGCAACACCTGGACACATGGGACAGAGGTCAATAAGACCAACACACAAATTACCTTTTGTCTAAGTAAAGCCATTTAAAAGTTGCTGGTATAGGGAAGCTCACACTCGGCCAAACGTATGTAGACACCCCTTCTAATGACTGGATTTGGCTATTTAAGCCACACCTGTTGCTGACAGGTGTATAAAATCAAACACACCGCCATGCAATCTCCATAGACAAACATTGGCAGTAGAATGACCTGTACTGAAGAGCTCAGTGACTTTCAACATGGCACCGTCATAGGATGCCACCTTTCCACCAAGTCAGTTGGTCAAATTTCTGCCTTGCTAGAGCTGCTCTGGTCAACTGTAAGTGCTGTTATTGTGAAGTGGAAACGTCTAGGAGCAACAACGGCTCAGCCGTGAAATGGTAGTTCACACAAGCTCACAGAACGGGACCGCTGAAGCTCGCCGCCATTGGACTCTGGAGCAGTAGAAACGCGTTCGGTAGAGTGATGAATCACGCTTTAACATCTGTTTTTCATGGTTCGGGCTAGGCCCCTTAGTTCCAGTGAAGGGAAATCTTAACATTACAGCATACAATGACATTCTAGACGATTCTGTGCTTCCAACTTTGTGGCAACAGTTTGGGGAAGGCCCTTTCCTGTTTCAGCATGACAATGCCCCCGTGCACAAAGAGAGGTCCATAGAAAAATGGTTTGTTGAGATCGGTGTGGAAGAACTTGACTGGCCTGCACATAGTCCTGATCTCAATCCCATCTAACACCTTTGGGATGAATTGGAACGCTGACTGCGAGCCAGGCCTAATCACCCAACATCAGTGCCCGACCTCTAATGCTCTTGTAGCTGAATGGAAGCAAGTCCCTGCAGCAACGTTCCAACATCTAGTGGAAAGCCTTCCCAGAAGAGTGGAGGCTGTTATAGCAGCAAAGGGGGGACCAACTCCATATTAATGCCCATGATTTTGGAAGGAGACGTTCAACGAGCAGGTGTCCACATACTTTTGGTCATGTAGTGTAGTTAAATAAAAAGAAGTTATTTGTGCTCATCAGCATCGTTCCTGTTTAACCCTTAGTTGTCTAAGTCGGGGGAGGGATTATAGTAAGATACATGGAACTGTTTTAAGAAGATCATACCAAGGATCATTTAACTATTTGATTTTTGTATTTATTATGGATCCCCACTCTTCCTGGAGTCTGGCAAAATAAAGGCAGTAATACAATTTTAAAACATTACAGTACATTCATTACAGAATTCACAATACACTAAGTGTGTTAACTCAGGTCCATACTACACTACCACATATCTACAACACAAAATCCATGTGTACGTGTGTGTGTATAGTGCGTATGTTATCATGTGTGTGTATGCATGTGTCTGTGCCTATGTTGGTGTATATCTTCACAGTCCTGCTGTTCCATAAGGTGTATTTGTATCTGTGTTTTAAATCTAATTTTACTGCTTGCATCAGTTACCTGATGTGGAATAGAGTTCCATGTAGTCATGGCTCTATGTAGTTCTGTGCGCCTCCCATAGTCTATTCTGGACTTGGGGACTGTGAAGAGACCTCTGGTGGGATGTCTTGTGAGGTATGCATTTTCCCAAGTCCCTCTTTGTGGCACCTGAACACACTAGTAGTCCAGGTGCGACAAAACTAGGGCCTGTAGGACCTGCCTTGTTGGTAGTGTTGTTTAGAAGGCAGAGCAGCACTTTATTTTTAGTCTCCTCAACTTGCTAAATTTCCACATTTTCATTACGAGATGTAGTTGAGGTTTAGGGTTTAGTGAATGATTTGTCTCAAATACAATGCTTTTTGTTTACTCAAAGCCAGTGGCATGTCGTTAGTAAAGATTGAAAAAGTAAGGGGCCTAAACAGCTGCCCTGGGGAATTCCTGATTCTACCTGGATTATGTTGGAGATTAAATATTTTTATATTTAACCTTTATTTAACTAGGCAAGTCAGTTAAGAATAAATTCTTATTTACAATGACGGCCTACCAAAAGGCAGAAGACCTCCTGCGGAGACGGGGCTGGGATTAAAAAAAATGTATAAATACAAATAAATAAAATATAGGACCGAATACATCACGACAAGAGAGACAAAACAACAAGTCTAACAAGACAGCCCCCCACAATATTTTCATCATTAATTTCTCTCAGCCAATCATCAGTCATGTGTGTAAGTGCTGTGCTTGTTGAGTGTCCTTCCCTATAAGCATGCTGAAAGTCTGTTGTCAATTTGTTTACAGTAAAATAGCATTGTATCTGGTCAAACACCATTTTTTCCAGAAGTTTACTAAGGGTTGGTAACAGGCTGATTGGTCGGCTATTTGAGCCAGTAAACGGGGCTTTACTATTCTTGGGTAGTGGAATGACTTTAGCTTCCCTCCAGGCCTTAGGGCACACACTTTCTAGTAGGCTAGATAGTCCTTACTGCTATTAGTCCATACAAACACATTGAATAACAGATTCACTACATGGAACAACAGATAGTCCTTACTGCTATTAGACCATACAAACACATTGAATAACAGATTCACTACATGGAACAACAGATAGTCCTTACTGCTATTAGTCCATACAAACACATTGAATAACAGATAGTACCACCAAAACATCTAAAGGAAGTTGAAAAATGGAAAATACAAAAATGTTTTTCTGCCCTTCTGACATCTTGCTACTGTGATATGTGAAGCACACCAGATGCCTTTGTTATTAACCAGGAGAGGAGAGGTTACCATATCATGACTGGGGATGAAGAGGAAGTTCTGGAAGTTCTTGTTGCCGGTGCGAAGCAGAGACCAGACGGAGCAGGTACGTTTGTAGATGTTGCGGGTTTCTCTCTCCCGCCCGTTGTTACACAAGAACGTCCCGTACAGACATGAGTATGTGTGCTGCACCAGCTTGACCTGGGGGAGAGGAACAACACAACACAACACGGTTAGGGAGAGGAACAACACAACACAACACGGTTAGGGAGAGGAACAACACAACACAACACGGTTAGGGAGAGGAACAACACAACACAACACGGTTAGGGAGAGGAACAACACAACACAACACGGTTAGGGAGAGGAACAACACAACACAACACGGTTAGGGAGAGGAACACAACACAACACAACACGGTTAGGGAGAGGAACACAACACAACACAACACGGTTAGGGAGAGGAACACAACACGGTTAGGGAGAGGAACACAACACGGTTAGGGAGAGGAACACAACACAACACGGTTAGGGAGAGGAACACAACACACACGGTTAGGGAGAGGAACACAACACACACGGTTAGGGAGAGGAACACAACACAACACGGTTAGGGAGAGGAACACAACACAACACGGTTAGGGAGAGGAACACAACACAACACGGTTAGGGAGAGGAACACAACACAACACGGTTAGGGAGAGGAACACAACACAACACGGTTAGGGAGAGGAACACAACACAACACGGTTAGGGAGAGGAACACAACACAACACGGTTAGGGAGAGGAACACAACAACACGGTTAGGGAGAGGAACACAACACAACACGGTTAGGGAGAGGAACACAACACAACACGGTTAGGGAGAGGAACAACACAACACGGTTAGGGAGAGGAACAACACAACACGGTTAGGGAGAGGAACACAACACGGTTAGGGAAAGGGAGAGAGAGAGACAGTGTGTAGGAGAGAGAGAAAAATAGATAGAATGTATGAATATAGGAGAGAGAGAAAGAAAAAGAGAGAGATGGAGAGATGGAAACCAAGGTGTAGTGTATGTACCAGGAAGGCTTCGTTGAACTCGAAGAGGCAGGGGAACTGTTTGAGCAGCTGATGAACACAGTCCAGCCACTGGAGGAAGACTGGGCACTGTTCACTCACATCGTCAGCGTTCTCCTGGTGACCGCAGCGGTCGCCAAACTTATGACCGTAGTCCAACCACTCAGTCTCCACCAGCACCTGGAAACCCTGTGGATGGAGGAGACCAAGTCACTGTCAGTTTCAATAAAGAAAACTGAATTGCAAAGTGCTCCCTTGTAACATGTATGTGTAAAATCACTGTATAAAAGGTGTGTGTTTTGGTCAATTCAATAGGATGTGGGAAACAATTTATCATAGCATCAACATAGTATCAGAATATAAAACCTGCTATTTGCTGCATCAGTGTTAAGTGTCCGGATAAAGAAGCACACGGTTTTCATCATTGTACCATAGTATCCTAAGGGTCAGTGAGAGTGTGTACCTCTAGCGTCCTATAGAACGGGTCCAGCAGGATCTTGGCAAGAGCCACAATCTGGGGGGTGCGGTCCCACCCGTCTGAACAATGCACCAGGACAGGACGTCCCTCCCTTTCCACCGCAGAGCACACCAGAGTGGCTGCCTTCAGCATGACGGACAGGTGCTGCAGCCAACGGGTGCTCTCCAGAGCAGACAGCCAGCTGTGAATGTACAAACCGCGGGGCGACCAATGAGAACAGGTCTAGGAGTTCTAGAATGTATTCCGAGGGAGCCCCAGGCTTCTGAAGGTAAATAAACACAGCTGAGTTGAATAACCAGGGATAACCCTGAGGAGTGGGGGGGCAGGGGGAAGAGGGGGATCGAGCCCCTGACTTAGATCTGTAAGTAAAGGGGGTCACTACAGCCCCTCTTTCAGAATAACAGGAAATCTACCACTAGAATAGCCCTTTGTGTGCGTCACTGATTCCAGTTGGAGAGTTGGGGCATGCACTGTCCATATGCAAGGAGACACATACATACACACAACACATAGGTTCAAATACTATTTTAAATCTTTCAAGTACTTTGAGCGTTTTCTTTAGCCAGTCTGGAGTCCCAGGTCAGTGGGGTTTGCCCTCTTGGGACTTCCCTATTGCTTCTCTAGTCTGTGACATGTAAGTTCAATAAAACCCATCTTTAGTATTTGAGAGGATTTAAAATAGTATTTGAACCCAGGTCTCACACGGAAATACATAAACACCACACTTTAGACAGACTGCTGGCCTGCCCAGGGGGAATGGGTCTGGACTGTGGCTGACTGCATTCCCTCTCTCCATGGGGTGTTAACTTACTGAGGCCTGGAGAAGGGGACGGAGGGATGGAAGGAGTAAACTTACTGAGGCCTGGAGAAGGGGATGGAGGGATGGTAGGACAGAGATAAAGAGGGAGAGGAATGTCAGAGGGATCCACTTACTTTCCAGGGTCGGGGATCTGGCTGCAGACTGCTCGGAGGGACTGGAAGCTGTTCCTAATGGAGTGGATGTTGGCCATGCCCATAAACATCACTTCACAGTTAGGGTAGTACTCTGAAACATAAACAGACTACAGTTAGGGTAGTACTGTGAAACATAATCAGTGAGACTACAGTTAGGGTAGTACTCTGAAACATAATCAGTGAGACTACAGTTAGGGTAGTACTGTGAAACATAATCAGTGAGACTACAGTTAGGGTAGTACTCTGAAACATAATCAGTGAGACTACAGTTAGGGTAGTACTCTGAAACATAATCAGTGAGACTACAGTTAGGGTAGTACTCTGAAACATAATCAGTGAGACTACAGTTAGGGTAGTACTGTGAAACATAATCAGTGAGACTACAGTTAGGGTAGTACTGTGAAACATAATCAGTGAGACTACAGTTAGGGTAGTACTCTGAAACATAATCAGTGAGACTACAGTTAGGGTAGTACTCTGAAACATAATCAGTGAGACTACAGTTAGGGTAGTACTCTGAAACACCCAGGAACTCACACAATATCATTAGTCACATGGGGTATTAATACTCTGCTGACACACAGAGACAATGTCTTCAGTCAGAAGTAAACATACAAAGTACAATTTCTCTCTACTGCTTAAGGACTGTCAACATTTACATTTGAGTCATTTAGAAGACGCTCTTACCCAGAGAGACTTACAGGAGCATTTTGGGTTAAGGGCTCAAGGGAACATCTTCAGATTGAGGATTCGATCCAACAACCTTTTGGTTACTGGTCCAACGCTCTTAACAGCTAGGCTATCTGCCTCCCCTAGATAACCTGATTGATTACAGTTGTCTTAAAGCTCAGAACACGTTAGTTGTCAGACTGATGGGTTTGAACGTCAACAAGACATGTGACTGGCTCATGACAGTTGCTCCCGGAGAGCAAAATAAAACCACAGAATGGGTTCATGTAACGCTTCTCTGCCTTTTGGATTAGGAGGCGCAAAGAGGAGAAATATGTAAGTATGGTGCCTGACAGACAACCAGGTAGGAGTCAACATCAACCATAGTATACAGGGCCTTCAGAAAGTATTCAGACCCTTTGACTTGTTCCACATGTAAAGTTACAGCCTTATTCTAAAATGTACAAAATATATTTTTCCTCATAAATCTACACACAATACCCCATAATGACATCAATCTACCCACAATACCCCATAATGACATCAATCTACCCACAATACCCCATAATGACATCAATCTACACACAATACCCCATAATGACATCAATCTACACACAATACCCCATAATGACATCAATCTACACACAATACCCCATAATGACATCAATCTACACACAATACCCCATAATGACATCAATCTACACACAATACCCCATAATGACAAAGCAAAAACAGTTGCTAATAACAAAAACAAAATTGTAATACATTTGCAAAAATGTCTAAAAACCTGTTTTTGCTTTGTCATTATGGGGTATTGTGTCATTATGGGGTATTGTGTCATTATGGGGTATTGTGTCATTATGGGGTATTGTGTCATTATGGGGTATTGTGTGTAGATTGATGTCATTATGGGGTATTGTGTGTAGATTGATGTCATTATGGGGTATTTTGTGTAGATTGATGTCATTATGGGGTATTTTGTGTAGATTGATGTCATTATGGTGTATTTTGTGTAGATTGATGTCATTATGGGGTATTTTGTGTAGATTGATGTCATTATGGGGTATTTTGTGTAGATTGATGTCATTATGGGGTATTGTGTGTAGATTGATGTCATTATGGTGTATTTTGTGTAGATTGATGTCATTATGGGGTATTGTGTGTAGATTGATGTCATTATGGGGTATTGTGTCATTATGGGGTATTGTGTGTAGATTGATGTCATTATGGGGTATTGTGTGTAGATTGATGTCATTATGGGGTATTGTGTGTAGATTGATGTCATTATGGGGTATTGTGTGTAGATTGATGTCATTATGGGGTATTGTGTGTAGATTGATGTCATTATGGGGTATTGTGTGTAGATTGATGTCATTATGGGGTATTGTGTGTAGATTGATGTCATTATGGGGTATTGTGTGTAGATTGATGTCATTATGGGGTATTGTGTGTAGATTGATGTCATTATGGGGTATTGTGTGTAGATTGATGTCATTATGGGGTATTGTGTGTAGATTGATGTCATTATGGGGTATTGTGTGTAGATTGATGTCATTATGGGGTATTGTGTGTAGATTGATGTCATTATGGGGTATTGTGTGTAGATTGATGTCATTATGGGGTATTGTGTGTAGATTGATGTCATTATGGGGTATTGTGTGTAGATTGATGTCATTATGGGGTATTGTGTGTAGATTGATGTCATTATGGGGTATTGTGTGTAGATTGATGTCATTATGGGGTATTGTGTGTAGATTGATGTCATTATGGGGTATTGTGTGTAGATTGATGTCATTATGGGGTATTGTGTGTAGATTGATGTCATTATGGGGTATTGTGTGTAGATTGATGTCATTATGGGGTATTGTGTGTAGATTGATGTCATTATGGGGTATTGTGTGTAGATTGATGTCATTATGGGGTATTGTGTGTAGATTGATGTCATTATGGGGTATTGTGTGTAGATTGATGTCATTATGGTGTATTGTGTGTAGATTGATGTCATTATGGGGTATTGTGTGTAGATTGATGTCATTATGGGGTATTGTGTGTAGATTGATGTCATTATGGTGTATTGTGTGTAGATTGATGTCATTATGGGGTATTGTGTGTAGATTGATGTCATTATGGGGTATTGTGTGTAGATTGATGTCATTATGGTGTATTGTGTGTAGATTGATGTCATTATGGGGTATTGTGTGTAGATTGATGTCATTATGGGGTATTGTGGGTAGATTGATGTCATTATGGTGTATTGTGTGTAGATTGCTGAGGATTTGTTTGTATTTATTTATTTATAAGGCTGTAATATACCAAAATGTGGATAAAGTCAAGGGGTCTGAATACTTTCCAAAGGCACTGTGTGTGTACTACTGACCTTCACACTCACAGCCACCTCCCTTGGCGCGGTTGGCCACTGCAGCCGTATAGGAGCGGGCATCGAGGATGAGAAGCTTTTGTGGCGCAGTGTTTGCATCAGGCCCTGTGCATCCTGTCAGAGAAGAGTCTGGGGGAGGGATAGAGGAGGATTTAGAGGTGTGGGGGACAGGTAGAGACAGAATGAGAGATGGAGGGATGGCGTAGGAGAGAGAGAGAGGTAGTGAGAGAGAGGAGGGTTAAACAGAGAGAGGCGGGTTAGGGACGTGATGATCGATAGTGCTGGCTCAGCTCTTCCCCTGGAGAAAATCAATATCTACTCCTGATGATGACCACTGCAGCACTGCTTAGTAACAGCTACCATGACGACGGGCATTCTGACTCCATGTCACCCTCAACACAGGAAAGCAATGGCCATAGATGGTGGGTGCTGTCTGAAAAGTGTTAGTCTCTTTCCTACAGGCTCTGACTCCTAC
This sequence comes from Thymallus thymallus, assembly GCA_023634145.1. NCBI lineage: Eukaryota > Metazoa > Chordata > Actinopteri > Salmoniformes > Salmonidae > Thymallus > Thymallus thymallus. The sequence continues at coordinate 41,871,001 of CM042391.1, read as the reverse complement.
TGTTTGTGGAGAAGCCATCTTAATATATAATAATGTGCATTTTAGCAAATGCTTTAATCGAAAGCGACTTACAGTCATTCATGCATACATTTTACGTATGGACGGCCCCAGAGGGAATCGAACCCACAACCCTTGGCGTTGCAATCGCCATGCTCTACCAACGGAGATAGAGAGGACTACCATTTTGTGTGTTCAGTTAGACAATGGTGTTGTAGAGGAAATCAACAAGCACAAAGCTGAGGGGCATTCTAACTGGGTGAACTCCTTTCTAGTGTCTGTGGCTCAGCTCAGAAGAGTAGTAGACAGAAAGAGAGAGCCAAAGAGAGAGAGAGAGCGAGAGAGACAGAAAGAGAGAGAGAAAGAGAGAGCCAGAGAGAGCCAGAGAGAGAAAGAGAGAGCCAGAGAGAGAGAGAGAGAGAGCCAGAGCGAGCCAGAGCGAGAGAGAGAGAGAGCCAGAGAGAGCCAGAGCGAGAGAGAGAGAGAGCCAGAGCGAGCCAGAGCGAGAGAGAGAGAGAGCCAGAGAGAGCCAGAGCGAGAGAGCCAGAGCGAGCCAGAGCGAGAGAGCCAGAGCGAGCCAGAGCGAGAGAGCCAGAGCGAGCCAGAGCGAGAGAGCCAGAGCGAGCCAGAGCGAGAGAGAGAGAGAGCCAGAGCGAGCCAGAGCGAGAGAGAGAGAGAGCCAGAGAGAGCCAGAGCGAGAGAGCCAGAGCGAGAGAGCCAGAGCGAGAGAGCCAGAGCGAGAGAGCCAGAGCGAGCCAGAGCGAGAGAGCGAGCCAGAGCGAGAGAGAGAGAGAGAGCCAGAGCGAGAGAGAGAGAGAGAGCCAGAGCGAGAGAGAGAGAGAGCGAGCCAGAGCGAGCGAGAGAGAGAGAGCGAGCCAGAGCGAGAGAGAGAGAGCGAGCCAGAGCGAGAGAGAGAGAGAGAGCCAGAGCGAGAGAGAGAGAGAGAGCCAGAGCGAGAGAGAGAGAGAGAGCCAGAGCGAGAGAGAGAGAGAGAGCCAGAGCGAGAGAGAGAGAGAGAGCCAGAGCGAGAGAGAGAGAGAGAGCCAGAGCGAGAGAGAGAGAGAGAGCCAGAGCGAGAGAGAGAGAGAGAGCCAGAGCGAGAGAGAGAGAGAGAGCCAGAGCGAGACAGAGAGAGCCAGAGCGAGCCAGAGCGAGCCAGAGCGAGCCAGAGCGAGCCAGAGCGAGCCAGAGCGAGCCAGAGCGAGAGCGAGCCAGAGCGAGAGAGAGAGAGCGAGCCAGAGCGAGAGAGAGAGAGCGAGCCAGAGCGAGAGAGAGAGAGCGAGCCAGAGCGAGAGAGAGAGAGCGAGCCAGAGCGAGAGAGAGAGAGAGAGCCAGAGCGAGAGAGAGAGAGAGAGCGAGCCAGAGCGAGAGAGAGAGAGAGAGCGAGCCAGAGCGAGAGAGAGAGAGAGAGCGAGCCAGAGCGAGAGAGAGAGAGAGAGCGAGCCAGAGCGAGAGAGAGAGAGAGAGCGAGCCAGAGCGAGAGAGAGAGAGAGAGCCAGAGCGAGAGAGAGAGAGAGAGCCAGAGCGAGAGAGAGAGCCAGAGCGAGAGAGAGAGAGAGAGCCAGAGCGAGAGAGAGAGAGAGAGCCAGAGCGAGAGAGAGAGAGAGAGCCAGAGCGAGAGAGAGAGAGAGAGCCAGAGCGAGAGAGAGAGAGAGAGCCAGAGCGAGAGAGAGAGCCAGAGCGAGAGAGAGCCAGAGCGAGAGAGAGAGAGAGAGCCAGAGCGAGAGAGAGAGAGAGAGCCAGAGCGAGAGAGAGAGAGAGAGCCAGAGCGAGAGAGAGAGAGAGAGCCAGAGCGAGAGAGAGAGAGAGAGCCAGAGCGAGAGAGAGAGAGAGAGCCAGAGCGAGAGAGAGAGAGAGAGCCAGAGCGAGAGAGAGAGAGAGAGCCAGAGCGAGAGAGAGAGAGAGAGCCAGAGCGAGAGAGAGAGAGAGAGCCAGAGCGAGAGAGAGAGCCAGAGCGAGAGAGAGAGAGAGAGCCAGAGCGAGCCAGAGCGAGAGAGAGAGCCAGAGCGAGCCAGAGCGAGAGAGCCAGAGCGAGCCAGAGCGAGAGAGAGAGCCAGAGCGAGCCAGAGCGAGAGAGAGAGCCAGAGCGAGCCAGAGCGAGAGAGAGAGCCAGAGCGAGCCAGAGCGAGAGAGAGAGCCAGAGCGAGCCAGAGCGAGAGAGCCAGAGCGAGCCAGAGCGAGAGAGCCAGAGCGAGCCAGAGCGAGCCAGAGCGAGAGAGCCAGAGCGAGCCAGAGCGAGAGAGCCAGAGCGAGCCAGAGCGAGAGAGAGAGAGCGAGCCAGAGCGAGAGAGAGAGAGCGAGCCAGAGCGAGAGAGAGAGAGCGAGCCAGAGCGAGAGAGCCAGACAGAGCCAGACAGAGCGAGCCAGACAGAGCGAGCCAGACAGAGCGAGCCAGACAGAGCGAGCCAGACAGAGCGAGCCAGACAGAGCGAGCCAGACAGAGCGAGCCAGACAGAGCGAGCCAGACAGAGCGAGCCAGACAGAGCGAGCCAGACAGAGCGAGCCAGACAGAGCGAGCCAGACAGAGCGAGCCAGACAGAGCGAGCCAGACAGAGCGAGCCAGACAGAGCGAGCCAGACAGAGAGAGCCAGACAGAGAGAGCCAGACAGAGAGAGCCAGACAGAGAGAGCCAGACAGAGAGAGCCAGACAGAGAGAGCCAGACAGAGAGAGCCAGACAGAGAGAGCCAGACAGAGAGAGCCAGACAGAGAGAGCCAGACAGAGAGAGCCAGACAGAGAGAGCCAGACAGAGCGAGACAGAGCGAGACAGAGCGAGACAGAGCGAGACAGAGCGAGACAGAGCGAGACAGAGAGCCAGAGAGAGCGAGAGAGAGCCAGAGAGAGCCAGAGAGAGCGAGAGAGAGCCAGAGAGAGCGAGAGAGAGCCAGAGAGAGCGAGAGAGAGCCAGAGAGAGCCAGAGAGAGCCAGAGAGAGCCAGAGAGAGCCAGAGAGAGCCAGAGAGAGCCAGAGAGAGCCAGAGAGAGCCAGAGAGAGATAGAGAGAGCCAGAGAGAGCCAGAGAGAGCCAGAGAGAGATAGAGAGAGATAGAGAGAGCCAGAGAGAGCCAGAGCGAGCGAGAGCCAGAGACAGAGAGCGAGAGACAGAGAGACAGAGACAGAGAGCGAGAGACAGAGAGCGAGAGACAGAGAGCGAGAGACAGAGAGCGAGAGCCAGAGACAGAGAGCGAGAGCCAGAGACAGAGAGCGAGAGCCAGAGACAGAGAGCGAGAGCGAGAGCCAGAGACAGAGAGCGAGAGAGAAACAGAGAGAGCCAGAGCGAGCGAGAGAGAGACAGAGAGAGCCAGAGCGAGCGAGAGAGAGACAGAGAGAGCCAGAGCGAGCGAGAGAGAGACAGAGAGAGCCAGAGCGAGCGAGAGAGAGACAGAGAGAGCCAGAGCGAGCGAGAGACAGAGAGAGACAGAGAGAGCCAGAGCGAGCGAGAGACAGAGAGAGCCAGAGCGAGCGAGAGACAGAGAGAGCCAGAGCGAGCGAGAGACAGAGAGAGCCAGAGCGAGAGAGAGACAGAGAGAGCCAGAGCGAGAGAGCCAGAGCGAGAGAGAGAGAGAGAGCCAGAGCGAGAGAGAGAGAGAGAGCCAGAGCGAGAGAGAGACAGAGAGCGAGAGCCAGAGCGAGAGAGCCAGAGCGAGAGAGAGAGAGCCAGAGCGAGAGAGAGACAGAGAGAGAGAGCCAGAGCGAGAGAGAGAGAGAGCCAGAGCGAGAGAGAGACAGAGAGAGAGAGCCAGAGCGAGAGAGAGACAGAGAGAGAGAGCCAGAGCGAGAGAGAGACAGAGAGAGAGAGCCAGAGCGAGAGAGAGACAGAGAGAGAGCCAGAGCGAGAGAGAGACAGAGAGAGAGCCAGAGCGAGAGAGAGACAGAGAGAGAGAGCCAGAGCGAGAGAGCCAGAGCGAGAGAGAGACAGAGAGAGCCAGAGCGAGAGAGAGACAGAGAGAGAGAGCCAGAGCGAGAGAGAGAGAGAGCCAGAGCGAGAGAGAGCCAGAGCGAGAGAGAGACAGAGAGAGAGAGCCAGAGCGAGAGAGAGACAGAGAGAGAGAGCCAGAGCGAGAGAGAGACAGAGAGAGAGAGCCAGAGCGAGAGAGAGACAGAGAGAGAGAGCCAGAGCGAGAGAGCCAGAGCGAGAGAGAGACAGAGAGAGCCAGAGCGAGAGAGAGACAGAGAGAGCCAGAGCGAGAGAGAGACAGAGAGAGCCGGAGCGAGAGAGAGAGATAGAGATAGCCAGAGAGAGACAGAGTTTCCAAAGCACTCAAGGGAGTGATTGAAAAAGCTTCTTCCACTTTCCCCAACGCACAAGTGGTTATCTCCACCCTGCTATAACGAAAAGACATTCACCCTGCCACCAGAGGGTGAATGCAAGCATTTTGCGAGACTGTGCCTCAAAACCTAATGTCTACCTGGCCAACCACTCCACCCTGGATTCGAACAGCCTTTACGACCAGGTCCACCTCTACAAGGCAGAAATCCTAACTTTTTGCCAGGACACTGAAGGCCATCACCCTCAAACGTAGGCCCAGCACCTCACATAGGAGCGACAGAGCAACGTACACCCGCCTAGACCAGCGAGAGACACTCCCAGACCTGCAAGACCCCCTCCTGAAGGACCTGCACCGAGAGAACTCACTCCAAGAGGACCTCAAGAAAACCCTGCCCACCCCATGACCCCGCCCCTGCGGCAAGGACCTCAACATGACCAGGCCGTGAGCAAAGCAACCCTACTATTACACCCACACAAGACCCATCCTGCGACCTAAGAGGTATGCATCAGATGCTCAACATGCTCTGCTCACACCTACTGTGATGGTCCGGGTCTAAACCACACAAGAACAACACTAGACACTATGGAACACAAAGCTTTTACTACAGTTGAAGTCAGAAGTTTAAATACACTTCGAGGGGATTCCTATGGTAGGTACACATATAGCTCATCCCTTGGCAGTAGTACTGTAGACTACTTTATCACTGACCTCAACCCAGAGTCTCTCAGATCATTCACAGTCAGCCCACTGACACCCCTATCAGACCACAGAAAAATCACACTCTACTTGAACAGAGCTTTGCTCAATCATGATGCATCAAAGCCAAAGGAACTTAATAATATTAAGAAATGCTATAGATGGAAGGAAAGTAGTGTTGAAATCTACCAAAAAACAATTAGGCAGCAACAAATTCAATCCCTTCTATCCCTGTTACGGGGGCTGAGTCACTGGCTTACTGTTGCTTTCCATGCCATCCCTAGGAGGGGTGCGTCACTTCCTGTCCGGTTTGTCGACCGCTCAGGCTTGTGCAGTGGGGATCTTTCGGGTAGTAAGGGTAGGGGTAGTAAGTTGGTGGTTTGTTGATATCCCTCTATTGGTGTGGGGGCTGTGCTTTGGCAGAGTGGGTGGGGTTATATCCTGCCTGGTTGGCCCTGTCCGGGGGTATTTTCGGGGGTATTGTCGGAAGGGGCCACAGTGTCTCCTGACCCCCCGTCTCAGCCTCCAGTATCTATGCTGCAATAGTCTATGTGCCGGGGGGCTAGGGTCAGTTTGTTAAATCTGATGTTATTACCCGGCGTCTTGTGTGAATTTAAGTATGCTCCCTCTAATTCTCTCTCTCTCCCACTCTACCTCCCCTCCCAGAGAGAGAGAGAGCCAGAGAGAGAGAGAGAGCCAGCCAGAAAGTGAGAGAGCCAGAGAGTGAGAAACAGCGTGTGAGAGAGAGAGACAGAGAGAGTGAGTGAGTGAGTGTTTGTGTTGGAGTGTCAGAGTAGAGAGAGAGTAGTGGAGTGGGTCGAGAGCGTCAAGTTCCTTGGTGTCCACATCACTAAGGACCTGTCATGGTCCAAACACAGCAACACAGCTGTGAAGAGGCCACGACAACACCTACTCCCTCAGGAGGCTGAAAATATTTGGCATGGGTCCTCAGATCCTCAGAAAGTTCTATAGCTGCACCATCGAGAGCATCCTGACCGGTTGCATCACTGCTTGGTACGGCAACTGCTCGGCCTCCGACCGCAAGGCGCTGCAGAGGGTAGTGTATACGGCCCTATATGCCAGGCGGTGTCAGAGGAAGGCCCAAAAATGTTTCAAAGACTTCAGACACCAAGTCTGGAACCAACAGGACCCTGAAAAGTTTCTACCCCCAAGCCATGAGACTGCTGAACAGTTAATCAAATGACTACCCAGACTATTTACATTGACCCCCTTATTTTATTCTACTGACTCTCTTACACAGGCTCCATGGACTCTAACCACACACACACACACACACACACACCACTGACACTCCATCACAAACGCATATTAACGCCACACACACACACAGTCTTGTACAAACACACAGACAGCTGCTATTACTCTGTTTATTATCTATGCATAGTCACTTTTACCCCTACCTACATATTACCTCAATGACCTCGACCAACGTGTACCCCCGCACATTGACTCGGTACCGGTACCGCTTGTATATAGCCTTGTTATTTTATAGTTACTATTTTAGATAACTTTTATAACTTTTTTAAAAACTCTGCAATGTTGGTTAAGGGCTCGTAAGTAAGCATTTCACATTAAGGTCTACACCTGTTGTATTCGGTCCATGTGACAAATACAATTTGATTTAAGAGAGCGAGACGGGTGGTCGGGGACAGTCAATCCCAAAACAGGATCCACATTTCTGGCCACCAACACATAAACAAGGTACTTTTTAGCCCAAGGCATGAGAATGTCTTTTATGTCTGTCAACTTGTTTAGTAAAGTGAAGGCAGTAACACCTAACTTAAAGCCTGCAGGTATAATGCATAATTACCTAAGGTCAATACATAAGACTAAACACAGGTCACATCCTTACCAAAGTCGCTGTCAGAGCTGTCTGGGCCCTCCCCTCGGGGCTGGTTGCAGGCTGGGGCCCCACAGGTGAATCTGGCCCCGGGGTCCATCAGACAGGCCTTAGCGATGGATGTTACCAGGTACTCGTCCTCTGTGTTCCTCCAGCCCCACCAGCTGATCTCTGGCTGGCTGCAGCGGGCGATCACTGCCCCGTTCCTCTGGTGCCTGGTGGGACGGCAAGAGAGGGAACTAACCATCAGTAAACATACATTACAAAACCAGAGCAGGTTTTGCTCACAATAGCCATGTGTTTGGAATGTGTTGATCCATAGGCTGGGTATGGTGACGATATTTGGAATGTGCCAATGTGTGTCCGTGCCTGTTTCAGTGTGTCCGTGCCTGTTTCAGTGTGTCCGTGTGCGTCTGTCTGTTTCAGTGTGTTTCCCCTACACCCCAACCTGAGTCCTTACCTTCAGGCTTTGCTCAAACCCTACATCCCAACCTGAGTCCTTACTTTCAGGCTTTGCTCAAAGCCTACATCCTAACCTGAGTCCTTACCTTCAGGCTATGCTCAAACCCTACACCCCGACCTGAGTCCTTACCTTTAGGCTATGCTCAAACCCTACACCCCGACCTGAGTCCTTACCTTTAGGCTATGCTCAAACCCTACACCCCAACCTGAGTCCTTACCTTCAGGCTATGCTCAAACCCTACATCCCAACCTGAGTCCTTACCTTCAGGCTATGCTCAAACCCTACACCCCAACCTGAGTCCTTACCTTCAGGCTATGCTCAAACCCTACACCCCAACCCGAGCGCTGCGTTCTGCCAATTCTGGGGGCCGGCTCATCCCAGTCAATGCTCTTCTCTGTCCTGGCACTAAAATACTGAAACAAGCTCCCCCTAAAATCAGAAACCCGTAACAGTAGCTGCTGCTTTTGCAAC
>CM042391.1:41788244-41858244 GCA_023634145.1 Thymallus thymallus | reverse complement strand
TGTGTGTGTGTGTGTGTGTGTTGAGACTGGGGGGCCATGTGTCTGTCGTACTTGTAGTTATGGTTGATGTCAGACACTCTCCAGGCGTTCTGCATGTCGTAGCCCATCCTCTTCACCTCCTTCTGAAGCCTCTGACGGACATGATCACCTACAGACAGACAGACAAAGGGGGAGATAGATTGAGTGATGTCTAAGAGAAAGGGATGATTTGATATGAACATAATGGCTACAATAAGGGAACCCGAACCCTCAGTTCTTGGTGTATGCTCTGTGCTTACTGTGTGTATCTGCGTGTTTACACTGGGGGACAAAAGTTGGGAATACTACATGATTCCATATATGTTATGTCATAGTTTTGATGTCTTCACTTTTATTCTACAATGTAAAAAAGTGCAAATAAAGAAAAACCCTTGAATGAGTAATATTCTAAACTTTTGGCCCCCAGTGTGTATCCATCTGTTGGGAGTGAAGTAATGGTGGCTATAAAGAATTCCCAGTTCTCTGAGACGTGCGTGTGACTCTGACCTGGTCTGCAGAGGTGTAGGTGCTGGTCCTCGTCGTCAGCGCTGCCCCCCAGGCACCAGGCGTGGTACGCCAGGGCAAACAGATCCTCCAGCCTGCCAGGGTGGGCTGTGGCCCGAGTCAGACGCTTCAGCCACTCCTGGCACTGCTTGAACGTGGAGAAGTGGCATCTGAGAAGATAACAGAACAAAAAACATCAGGCCAGGACCTTTAAATCCAGGACCTTCACCATGCTATCGGACAGAAAGAAAGAACTCTCCAGGAAAAAGAAAGGCAGTTGTCCATCTCCAACCGTTTTAACAGCTTTGTTCAGATGTTGAAATCAAGTGGCCGACCTTATTTCTCAGAAGGAGAATGAGTTGCCAATTCCTTATACAAATGCATCTTTTTATGCTTATTGCACATTTATAATGGAACCAATGCAGCGCACGACAAACTGAGCATTTATTTTCCAGAACCAATGGTCACTGACACCTGTTTTAGTATTGTCTGTTCTGCGCACTATTTGAGTAGTTGAGACATATAAAGGGTTAACTTCTCCTCTGTTACAGTAAACTAACGTCTCAACGTGTTTGTTTCGGTGTCCATGTGAACAATTCTGTTGGACCAAACCTCAAATGCAAATAGCCAGTTGAAACCACTTTTCAGAGAGGAAGAAGTAGGGGGAGGGGCTTGGTGTGTGTGTGTGTGTGTGTGTGTGTGTGTGTGTGTGTGTGTGTGTGTGTAAGCAGAGAGGAAGAGGTGAAGCAAGAGGTTTTACTCTCGCAAAATAAGCCCAATGCATTATTTTGGACCTAAGCTTGTTGTCTGCCTTCCCACCTTTGGGACAACTGCTCCCATTATTAGGGTGGAGACATGAGCATCACGTCAATATATACAGATCTCTGGTGTAAATGGGAAGGTGCACAGAAGGAGCGAAGGAGACAAGACCAAAAATACGAGCGGACATAAATCGACTACAGCTACAGCTCATAAATCGACCACACTAAACTCAGGGTTCTGGGTATGAACCGCACTCTGTGCAACTGGGTCCTGGACCTCCTGACGGTCCGACCTCAAGTGGTGAAGGTAGGAAACAACACAATGATGACACAGCCTACAGGGAGGTGGTGAGAGTCCTGGCGGAGTGGTGCCAGGAAATAACTTCACCCTCAATGTCAACAAAACGAAGGAGCGGATCGTGGACTACAGGAGACAGCAGCGAGAGTAAAGCCCCATCCACATTGACTGGGCCGCAGTGGCGGGGGTCAAAAACATCAAGTTCAAGGTGTGCACATCCCTAACAACCTGAAATGGTCCCATCACATAAACAGTGTGGTGAAGGCGGCGAGTCAACACCTCTTCAAACCCAGGAAGCTGAAGGAATTTGGCTTAGCACCTAAGAACTTCAACAGATGCACCATTGATAGCATCCTGTCGAGCTGTATCACCGCCTGGTATGGCAACTGCACCATCCGCAACAGCAGGGCTCTTTAGGGGATGGTGCGGTCAGCCCAACGCGTCACCGGGGGCACACTGCCTACCCTCCAGGACATCTACAGAACGAGAAATTAGTGTTCAGAGGGTTTCGTCAATATGGTGAGTATTCATGGGGAACAGAACAGTGTTTCCCAGGGCCCTCCCACATTACATCGGTTCCTCAGGTACGATACAAGGCAATCAATCAAAGACATGGGAACACTGTGTGTGTGTGTGTGTGAGAGAGATAGTCATCACAATAAAAGACATGGGAACACTTCTGATGTCTCTGTTTGAGGCAGGGCTTTATGAGAGAGAAGTGGGCTCTTTTTTTCTTTAAAAAAAGTATTTAAAAAAAACAGCCAAACCAGTTCTTAACCAAACTTCATGAAATGTCTTTTCCAACGCTGAGCACTAACAAAGGAGCTATTTTCTCAACAGTTCTCAATAGTATAAATATTGTGGTAAATCCAAGACTATTGCCAAGTCTCCTTGTTTAGAACTAAGCCTATACATGCATTAAATATCATGTTGTGCTTAGTATGTCAATCAAACATAATCAAAGGAATACTATCATAAATACAATTCCTATTTTTGGTTTGGCAAAAAAAAACAATGATTCATTGGGCACAAGGTATCCATGTGTCTTTACTTCCTTATAGTAGTTGACAGTGGTCACTGGCCAGTGTAGGTACGCAGATAGAGGTTTCTCTTTACCTAACGACTTTGGAGTCCTTGCAGATGATGTGCAGTTGGAACATGTCTCTGCACTCCACACTCTCTATCAGCATCAGAGGCACCTGTAGGGGGAGCCAGAGAGAGGACACCACATTACACAGGACAGACAACACCGCTAAAATGACTAGAGTAGAAACCTCTTAACGTCATGGCTAGAGTAGGTACCTCTAACGTCATGGCTAGAGTAGGTACCTATTGTAGAGTAGACTGCAAGCACAAGGAGGGAGCCAGACATTTTCACACAGCAGAGGTAACACTTCAGCAGGGATCGGATGCTGACATTCGTGGTAGACTTACTTTCCTCATTGGTTATCCAGTCAAGCCTCTGTTAGGTCTATGCCTAAAACTGACACCACAACAATATCTAGCCTTATCAACAGCAGCCTCACTTGAATATAATATGATCACATTGCAGGTTATTAGAAAGTTTATATCTCAAGGTATTTACAGTTTTCATAGTTGCCACACAGTACATTTTCTATAAACAATATACAACCATTTTAGTCTGCAGAAGTGCAATCTATTCTAGAGTCACTCAGTCATTCTGTCATGCTGAGCCTGCAGTGTTCCGTAACACAGCGCTGTTATTGGTCCACGGGTCAGAGGTGTTAATGATGTCACTCCAAACTCAACAGTTAAACAATTACCAAATGGGGCTTGACCTTTGATTGGGGCTGACCCCAATCGATGCTGGTGGGGAGGGGGGAGGTTTACATTTTATCCTTCTAGGGTGCACATTAATCCAGCAGCAGTCAGTCTGAATCGAACACAGAATTAATGACAGAGCAGACTAGTCTAGACTGAGGGAGGAAGCCGAGGGTTGCTATTGACACAATGTACTCACAGAAATGTGATTGTCCACACCTGGATAGGTCTACAACACAGTTACAGACACCAGGAACAGGAAGGGAGAAGAGACAGAGAGAGGGAGAGAGAAGAGAGAGAGAGGGAGAAGAGAGAGAGAGGGAGAAGAGAGAGAGAGGGAGAAGAGAGAGAGAGGGAGAAGAGAGAGAGGGAGAAGAGAGAGAGGGAGAAGAGAGAGAGAGGGAGAAGAGAGAGAGAGGGAGAAGAGAGAGAGAGGGAGAAGAGAGAGAGGGAGAAGAGAGAGAGGGAGAAGAGAGAAAGGGAGAAGAGAGAGAAGAGAGAGAGGGAGAAGAGAGAGAGGGAGAAGAGAGAGAGGGAGAAGAGAGAGAGGGAGAAGAGAGAGAGGGAGAAGAGAGAGAGGGAGAAGAGAGAGAAGTGAGAGAGGGAGAAGAGAGAGAGGGAGAAGAGAGGGAGGGAGGGAGGGAGGGAGGGAGGGAGGGAGGGAGGGAGGGAGGGAGGGAGGGAGGGAGGGAGGGAGGGAGGGAGGGAGGGGGGAGAAGCGAGAGAGACCGATCGAGAGAGACAGAGGGAGGGAGGGAGGGAGAAGAGAGAGAGAGAGGGAGAAGAGAGGGAGGGAGGGAGGGAGGGAGAAGAGAGAGAGAGCGAGAGAGAGAGCGAGAGAGAGAGAGGGAGGGAGAAGAGAAAGAGACAGAGAGAGGGAGGGAGGGGGGGAGAAGAAGAGAGAGACAGACGGAGGGAGGGAGGGAGGGAGGGAGAGCGAGAGAGACAGAGAGAGTGGGAGGGAGGGAGAAGCGAGAGAGACAGAGAGAGGGAGGGAGGGAGGGAGGGAGGGAGGGAGGGAGGGAGGGAGGGAGGGAGGGAGGGGAGAGACAGAGAGAGGGAGGGAGGGAGGGAGGGGAGAGACAGAGAGAGGGAGGGAGGGAGAAGAGAGAGACAGACGGAGCGAGGGAGGGAGGGAGGGAGAGAGAGACAGAGAGAGAGGAGCGAGAGAGACAGAGAGAGGGAGGGAGGAGAGAGACAGAGAGGGAGGGAGGAGAGAGACAGAGAGGGAGGGAGGAGAGAGACAGAGAGGGAGGGAGGAGAGAGAGAGAGGGAGGGAGGAGAGAGACAGAGAGGGAGGGAGGAGAGAGACAGAGAGGGAGGGAGGGAGGGAGGGAGGGAGGGAGGGAGGGAGGGAGGGAGGGAGGATAGAGACAGAGAGGGAGGGAGGGAGGAGAGAGACAGAGAGGGAGGGAGGGAGGAGAGAGACAGAGAGGGAGGGAGGGAGGAGAGAGACAGAGATGGAGGGAGGGAGGGAGGGAGGGAGGGGAGAGAGGGGAGAGAGAGAGGGAAGGAGAGAGAGGGAGAGAGAGAGAGAGAGGGAGAGAGAGAGAGGGAGAGAGAGAGGGAGAGAGAGGGAAGGAGAGAGAGAGGGAGAGAGGGGGAAGGAGAGAGAGAGGGAGAGAGAGGGAAGGAGAGAGAGAGGGAGAGAGAGGTAGGGAGGAGGAGAGAGAGAGAGAGAGGGAGGGGGAGAGGAGAGAGAGAGGGAGAGAGAGGGAAGGAGAGAGAGAGGGAGGGAGGGGGAGGGAAGGAGAGAGAGAGGGGGAAGGAGAGAGAGAGGGAGAGAGAGAGAAGGAGAAGAGAGGGAGAGAGAGGGAAGGAGAAGAGAGGGAGAGAGAGAGAGAGAGGGAAGGAGAAGAGAGGGAGAGAGAGAGAGGGAGAGAGAGGGAAGGAGAGAGAGGGGGAGAGAGAGGGAAGGAGAGAGAGGGGGAAGGAGAGAGAGGGGGAGAGAGAGGGAAGGAGAGAGAGAGGGAAGGAGAAGAGAGAGGGAAGGAGAAGAGAGAGGGAAGGAGAAGAGAGAGGGAAGGAGAAGAGAGAGGGAAGGAGAAGAGAGAGGGAAGGAGAAGAGAGAGGGAAGGAGAGGAGAGAGGGAAGGAGAGGAGAGAGGGAAGGAGAGGAGAGAGGGAAGGAGAGGAGAGGTGTCAAGACAGGAGAGGAAATGGAAAAATTATTAAACTAAAGAATAACAAAAATAAAAACAGAAGGAAGTGGAGGTTAAATGGAAGTGGAGGTTAAATGGAAGTGGAGGTTAAATGGAAGTGGAGGTTAAATGGAAGTGGAGTCTACTGAACCTACTGCACAACAAAGCTTGAAAAGGAGAGAAGAAAATGGGCGGTTACTATAGTATGGCTGGTTGGCTAACGGTTACTATAGTATGGCTGAGGGGAGAGCTGGTTGGTGAACGGTTACTATGGTATGGCTGAGGGGAGAGCTGGTTGGTTAACGGTTACTATAGTATGGCTGAGGGGAGAGCTGGTTGGTTAACGGTTACTATGGTATGGCTGAGGGGAGAGCTGGTTGGTTAACGGTTACTATAGTATGGCTGAGGGGAGAGCTGGTTGGTTAACGGTTACTATGGTATGGCTGAGGGGAGAGCTGGTTGGTTAACGGTTACTATGGTATGGCTGAGGGGAGAGCTGGTTGGTTAACGGTTACTATAGTATGGCTGAGGGGAGAGCTGGTTGGTGAACGGTTACTATGGTATGGCTGAGGGGAGAGCTGGTTGGTTAACGGTTACTATAGTATGGCTGAGGGGAGAGCTGGTTGGCTAACGGTTACTATAGTATGGCTGAGGGGAGAGCTGGTTGGTTAACGGTTACTATGGTATGGCTGAGGGGAGAGCTGGTTGGTTAACGGTTACTATAGTATGGCTGAGGGGAGAGCTGGTTGGCTAACGGTTACTATGGTATGGCTGAGGGGAGAGCTGGTTGGCCAACGGTTACTATGGTATGGCTGAGGGGAGAGCTGGTTGGCTAACGGTTACTATAGTATGGCTGAGGGGAGAGCTGGTTGGCTAACGGTTACTATGGTATGGCTGAGGGGAGAGCTGGTTGGCTAACGGTTACTATGGTATGGCTGAGGGGAGAGCTGGTTGGTTAACGGTTACTATAGTATGGCTGAGGGGAGAGCTGGTTGGCTAACGGTTACTATGGTATGGCTGAGGGGAGAGCTGGTTGGCTAACGGTTACTATGGTATGGCTGAGGGGAGAGCTGGTTGGCTAACGGTTACTATGGTATGGCTGAGAGAATGCCAATCCTACTGTACTGCATGACGCTTTTCTGAAATGTAACTCAATCTTTACTACTAAATGTTGCTAAACCCTACATACTACCCATAATCCTTTTGAACAAACAGAGCAAACGGAGAGTAAATGACAAGGAATATAACATTTTGATATTCAGGCAGCGCAGATCTTTTGTTTTGTTACATGTACTCTGCAAGCTGACTAGAGTTAGGGATGGGGGAGGTAGAATCTCTCTGTCAGGCCAGTGAATGAAAACAACCAGGCTGTTTGTATTACAGCAGGGGCTGACGTCAGTAGGAGAGGACTGCTGGACGCCAACGTTAGAAAGTGTGGCCCGGCTCACTAAAACCCCAGAGGCCATGTCAAAACAGTCCTGGCTGGTGAGATCAGAGACACTGCTCAACGCACGGCTACTGTGGTGTTCGGCACACTGCACATTCTGTGAGGAGGGGACCAAGCACCGGGGGGTGAGGAGGGGACCAAGCAGCGGGGGGTGAGGAGGGGACCAAGCAGCGGGGGGTGAGGAGGGGAACAAGCACCAGGGGTGAGGAGGGGACCAAGCACCAGGGGTGAGGAGGGGAACAAGCACCAGGGGTGAGGAGGGGAACAAGCACCAGGGGTGAGGAGGGGAACAAGCACCAGGGGTGAGGAGGGGAACAAGCACCAGGGGTGAGGAGGGGACCAAGCACCAGGGGTGAGGAGGGGAACAAGCACCAGGGGTGAGGAGGGGAACAAGCACCAGGGGTGAGGAGGGGACCAAGCACCAGGGGTGAGGAGGGGAACAAGCACCAGGGGTGAGGAGGGGAACAAGCACTATGGGCCCTGATCAAACATAGTGCAATACAAAGGCTATAGGGTACCATTTGGTAGCAGACCATGTGTGCATCGTGTCTTACATTGATGATGGAGTCCTTGAACTTGATGTGGAGCCTGTAGTTGGAGACTGCGATGATGGCGTCATCGGCTCGGCCCAGATACTCCACCCCTTCCCCCTGAAGAGCTGGGAACGGCACCTGGAGGGGCCACAAACGTCAACACAGCATTGGCAAAAGCATATCAACGACAATATGGACAATATAAACATCAAGAAACAAACGTCAACACAACGTTAGAAAACACTGCAGTGTTATATCTATTTTAGACATGACCTTCTATCTTATTGAATCCTATTGTACTGGGGGTGCACAGCACTAGTTATGCTGATCTCCACACCAGCTTGTGACCTCTTAAACGCTTGGTGTCACCAGTAAGTACACAATATTAATACAGTTCAATTGTCTTGTTAGCCCTGAAAACACTGGGCTGAGGGTAAGGAGGACAGGAGGAGGACAGATTTACTATGATCTAAGCTGGATTTAGTCTTCTGAAGAGACCAAACTCTGCTGCTTAGCTTATACTCACTGAACCTACAGTTTAACTGGGCAATGGTTATCACTGAACCTACAGTTTAACTGGGCAATGGTTATCACTGAACCTACAGTTTAACTGGGCAATGGTTATCGCTGAACCTACAGTTTAACTAGGCAATGGTTATCGCTGAACCTACAGTTTAACTGAGCAATGGTTATCGCTGAACCTACAGTTTAACTGAGCAATGGTTATCGCTGAACCTACAGTTTAACTGGGCAATGGTTATCGCTGAACCTACAGTTTAACTGGGCAATGGTTATTACTATAATGGATCCCCATTAGTTCCTGCTAAGGCAGCAGCTACTCTTCCTGGGATGGATGGGGCTTGGCCATTCTTATAACCAGGCCAGCTCAATACAGCTTGGTTAGGCTTGGCTTGATTCGCCTCAGCAGCCCAGTGTTGTTGGAATCTGATTGGCTGGTTCTCCAGGAGCTTGTACTGCCAGTGGTTGAGGTCTGCTTGGGTAAACAGCATAGAAATAGAATGACTTTTATTTCTAAATGGTAAAGAGGACCACATATACAGCGGCCAGAGACTGAGCACCACCTCTATACAGCGGCCAGAGCTTGTGCCGCTCCATATATTAATTCAAAGTTAACTTACCCATCCAAAACTGTGTACTAGAGGGTGGACCATGGGACAGTTTGTGGAAAATAAAAATGTGCTTGTGGCAGTCCCAATTAGCACATAGCCGTACTAGCATAAAAGGACCTCTGTGAGAGTTGGTCTTTGAGCCTGAGTGAGTAGGCCGACAGGCTAAACAGGGAGATTGAAGGGAGTGTGTGTGTGTGTGTGTGTGTGTGTACACATGGCTGATGATGGTACTGTGTTCGTGATGGCTCTCAAACTGTCAATTAACATTCCAGCTATGTGGGGCCCTCGGCCCTGACTAGGAAATAGGGTTCCATTTGAGACACAGGGTGGGACAAGAACCATGTATTAAGATAATTGGTTCCCATCACAGGATAATAGTGTGTGTGTGTGTGTGGGGGGGGGGGCAGTGTTATGACTTTAAAACAACATCATAAAATCCTTGCAGAGACAATACTCTTCCAGTACCATGCAGTATTTGAGGGAAAATCTCTTAGAAGAACAATGGATTCTACCACCATCACTCCTACATCCCAGTATTGGAGAATCAAACCATATTCCTATTTTAGAGAATGTGGAAAGGGTCGGTGGAGAATCCAACAACAATCTTGTCAATTGTGTTTCCTTTTGTCAGGAAAGACGGCTTATAAATGTTGTAAAATGTATATGATTAAATATAAAACTGTTTGTGAGAAAATTAAATGTGATTTGTCTTCTAAATGAGAATTGTTTTCATAGTATTATTATTTGATTAATTTAATCAAATAAAAATTAAATGTAGTAGGTCATTATTTGATAAATAGCAGTCCACTTTAATGATAGTAAAGTCACGACAATAGAACACATTCTTAATTTCCTTCAGAAGCAGCAATTTACCTGCTTAAAAACCCAACCAGGTGGAGAGACTAAACAGAGGGAGCTGACTGTGCCAAACTCAAATGGACGGCTCACATCATCTAAAAACAAGGTTTCCCAAACTCTGGGAAACCTTGTTTTACAGTTTTAGCACCAGCACTGACAATGATTTAATAGTGACCGTGACAAATTATGGCCATGTTTGTGTTTTTATTAAACTGGCGAGTGGCGACAGCTGAGGAACATCGCTGTGAACGTTGGTTTTACAGTGACGTCTAAATGAGATGAAATCACATGTAGAGATGAGATTTTCATCTGCCTGGAATAAAGCTCTGATCTTGTTCGCTGGTGTCACTATCAGGTCTGTAAAGCAAAGTGGGAGATGTATTATTACTTTTTGTTTGTGTGTGTGTGTGTGTGTGTGTGTGTGTGTGTGTGTGTGTGTGTGTGTGTGTCTGGTGAATTGAAGAACATCTCTAACCAACTTATATTTTTCTCTTCCTCTCAAGTATTTGTGAAGTCTTGTGCCAGGACCTTGTGTCTTTTGTGAAGTCGTGTGCCAGGACGTTCTTGGCGAGCGAAAAGTGGTTTGTTGTTATGCTGTGAGAATTCATTAAAGACTTCTAAATTATAATTATCATATTTTAGATACACATAATATCACTGTGTTGTTGCCTAGAGACCACTTAGGCCCATAATACTGCATTGCCTCATTACAGCCAGTATGTGCTGAGTCTTACTGGGGCTTGGAAATACACTGTCTGAAGAGCAGGTACACTTGAAACAACATCATTAGCCAACACAGGGCTGGGAACGCTGTAGCCTAGAGCGTACAGTACAGAACACAACTGAGCAGCAGGAGCATGTGACTGGCCTGGGGACTGCAAGATAAATACTGCATGTCTGCACTGAAAAAAAAAAAGATTTTTTTTTTCATAATCTAAGCTCCCTTCTCTCTGATGAAATTAATGAATGATCAGAGAAATGGGTCACAGCAAGGATAGATGAGATGGCACTTTTATATTTATTTTTTTGGTTTCGGAATGGATAGAGGCCGTGACTGTTAAAGCCCCAGTGCAATCAGAAATGTGATTTTCCTGTGTATTATGTATTTTATACAGCGCATTCGGAAAGTATTCTGACCCCTTGACTTTCACATTTTTTTACATTACAGCTTTATTCTATAATGTATGAGGTTTTTTTCCCTTCATCAATCTACACACAATACCCCATAATGACAAAGCAAAAACTGTTTTAGAAATTTTAGCAAATGTATTAAAAACTGAAATATCACATTTTATTCAGACCCTTTACTCAGTACTTTGTTGAAGCACCTTTGGCAGCGATTACAGCCTCAAGTCTTCTTGGGTATGACGCTACAACCTGTATTTGAAGAGTTTCTCCCATTCTTCTCTGCAGATCCTCTCAAGCTCTTAGGTTGGATGAGGAGCATCGCTGCAGAGCTATTTTCAGGTCTCTCCAGAGATATTCGATCGGGTTCAAGTCCGGGCTCTGGCAGGGCCACTCAAGGACATTCAGAGACGTCCCGAAACCTCTCTAGCGTTGTCTTGGCTGTGTGCTTAGGGGCGTTGTCCTATTTGAAGGTGAATCTTGGCCCCAGTCCTGAGCGCTCTGGAGCAGGTTTGCTCTGTTCCCTCTATCCTGACTAGTCTCCCAGGGGGGACCTTCAATGCTGCAGACATTTTGGCTTGGTTTTTGCTCTGACATGCACTGTCAACTGTGGGACCTTATATAGACAAGTGTGTACCTTTACAAATCATGTCCAATCAATTGAAATTGCCACAGGTGGACTCCAATCAAGTTGTAGAAACATCTCAAAGATGATCAATGGAAACAGGATGCACCTGAGCTCAATTTCGAGTCTCATAGCAAAGGGGCTGAATACTTATGAGGTATGTCTTTTATTTTTAATACAATTGCAAAACCTGTTTTTCCTTTTGTCATTATGGGGTATTGTGTCATTATGGAATGTTATTTTAGAATAAGGCTGTAACGTAACAAAATGTGGAAAAAGGGAGAGGATCTGAATACTGTCTGAATGCTCTGTACATACATATTATATGCTCTGTAGATACATATTATATGCTCTGTAGATACAGTGGGTGAAATAAGTATTGAACACGTCACCATTTTTCTTTCTTAGTAAATATATTTCCAAAGGTGCTATTGACATGGTAACAACCCAAGTAATCCATACATACAAAGAAACCAAAACAAATAAGTTCAGAAATTAAGTTGTGTAATAATGTGAAATGACACAGGGAAAAAGTATTGAACACATGAAGAAAGGGAGGTTCAAAAAGGCATGGAAAGCCAAGACAACAGCTGAAAACTATCAGTAATTAAAAAGCAATCCAGCCCCCTGTCAGTGCAAATTAATATCAGCTGGTTCAGTCCCAACTGATGGCCTACAAAAAGGTCTCATTGCCAAGGTGTCAAACAAGACACATCTCATGATGGGTAAAAGCAAAGAGCTGTCTCAAGACCTTCGCAACCTAATTGTTGCAAAACATAATGATGGCATTGGTTATAGGCGCATTTCTAAGCTTCTGAATGTTCCAGTGAGCACTGTTGGGGCCATAATACGGAAGGAAGTGGAAAGACAATCATTTCACCATAAATTTTCCTCGACCAGGTGCTCCTCGCAAGATTTCTGACAGAGGAGTGAAAAGAATAATCAGAAGAGTTGTCCAAGAGCCAAGGGCCACTTGTGGAGAGCTTAAAAAAGACCTGCAATTAGCAGGTACTGTTGTCTCAAAGAAAACAGTAAGTAATGCACTCCACCGCCATGGCCTGTATGCACGCTCACCACGCAAGACTCCATTGCTGGAAAAAAAAAAAGCATGTTGAAGCTTGTTTAAAGTTTGCTGCACAACATTTGTAAAAGCCAGTGAAATACTGGGAGAATATAGTGTGGTCAGATGAGAGCAAAATTGAACTGTTTGGATGTCATAATACACACCATGTTTGGAGGAGAAATGGCACTGCACATCACCCTAAAAACACCATACCAACAGTGAAGTTTGGAGGTGGGAACATCATGGTGTGGGGCTGATTTTCAGCAAATGGTACTGGCAAACTTTACATAATTGAAGGAAGGATGAATGGGCAAATTTACAGAGACATTCTTGACAAAAATCTGCTGCCATCTACCAGGATGATGAAGATGAAACGAGGGTGGACATTTCAGCAAGACAATGATCCCAAACACACAGCCAAGGAAACTCTCAATTGGTTTCAAAGAAAGAAAATAAAGCTGCTAGAACGGCCCAGCCAATCACCTGACTTAAATCCCATTGAAAATCTATGGAAAGAACTGAAGATCAAGATTTATAGAAGAGGCCCACGTAACCTTCAAGATTTGAAGACTGTTTGTGTGGAAGAATGGGCCAAAATCACACCAGAGCAATGCATGCGACTAGTTTCTCTAAACAGGAGGCGTCTTGAAGCTGTCATTACCAACAAAGGCTTTTGTACAAAGTATTAAATAAATATCAGTGTGTTCAATACTTTTTCCCTGTGTCATTTCACATTATTACACAACTTAATTTCTGAACTTATTTGTTTTGGTTTCTTTGTATGTATGGATTACTTGGGTTGTTACCATGTCAATAGCACCTTTGGAAATATATTTACTAAGAAAAACGGTGACGTGTTCAATACTTATTTCACCCGCTGTATCTACAGAGCATATAATATGCATCTACAGAGCATATAATATGTATCTACAGAGCATTCCATTCAGCAACAAGAGAATTAGTGAGGTCGGCACTGATGTTGGGCGATTAGGCCTGGTTTGCAGGGCATTATGAATCTCCAGTCAATGAGTCTACATCACACAGGGCATTCTGAAATCGGAAAATAATAAATGATAGATAGATAGATAGATAGATAGATAGATAGATAGATAGATAGATAGATAGATAGATAGATAGATAGATAGATAGATAGATAGATAGATAGATAGATAGATAGATAGATAGATAGATAGATAGATAGATAGATAGATAGATAGATAGATAGATAGATAGATAGATAGATAGATAGATAGATAGATAGATAGATAGATAGATAGATAGATAGATAGATAGATAGATAGATAGATGTATTTTATTGATCCCGAGGGGAAATTACTTTATCAAGCAGCTACGAAAAACACAGGGCAGGTGCAAAATGCCAGAACGAAATACACGAAAAACAGATACATGATACATAGTGTATTTTTATACTTTTTCATTACTGCCGCACTAAGTCTGGAGTGCCAAAAGCTATAAAAAAGGCATTGCATAGTATGCGTGAATATGTACACTGTAACAGAGTGTTAGGTGAACAAATATTGTTGATATAAATAAAAACAAAATATTTGCATGGTTAACTATACTATACTGGTCGATGGCAGAGAAAGATACTTAAATAGATAAATGTGGGTATGATATGAGTGAGGGTAATAATAATTTACTTAATATACAGACTGGGTAAATGAACAGGTAAGTGAATATTTGCATGGTTAAATTAACTGTACAGGTAAATGACAGGAAGAGATACTTAAATAGCTAAATGTGTGTATGAAATAATTTAGGGTAATAATAATAATTTCCTTAAAATACAGTCCTTAATACAGGGTTTAATTACAGATAAATGCACTTATTGCACATTCGATATACTAAAAGCAACGAAAAAAAAGATACTGACAGGATACTACTATGCATTCCTGACTAGGTAAGTTCGGTCCAATAATTACTTACAATATTGAACTTGATATGATATAACAACTGTACATGAATATGAATATACAGACCTGAATTAATGAGTACTGAATGAATACATCCTGAGTGAATGAGTGATTACAGACCAGAGATTTAATTTTTTTTAACTAGGTCCTAACACCACAACAGTTTCAGGTCTATGTTGCTGACGGCACGGCACCTCAGTGAGGCATTAAATAGTCTAATAGCCGCCGGCAGGAAGAACCTCCTGTAGCGCTCTCTGGCACACCGTGGTTGGATCAGTCTGTGACTGAAGGTGCTCCTCTGCGTCATAACCATGGCATGCAGAGGGTGGGTGATGTTGTCCATGATGGCCAGCAGTTTGGCCAGGATCCTTCTCTCCGCCACCTCCTCTATAGTGTCAAGGTTAAACCCCAGTACAGAGCAGCGTCACAGCCCTTATGTTGGTGCCCCAGCACACCACTGCAAAAATGATGGCACTGGCTGGTAGAAGGTATGCAGTAGTTTACTTCACATGTTGAAAGACCTGAGCATCCTCAGAAAGTAGAGTCGGCTCTGACCCTTTTTGTACAGAGCACCGGTGTTACCGGCCAATTCCAGCCTGCTGTCCATATGGACTCCCAGGAACTTGTATGAACCAACCATTTCCACATCCATCCCCTGTATAGGGACTGCAGTCGGTTGGGCCTTGGTTCTCCAGTCCACCACCATCTCCTTTGTTTTGTGATGTTGAGCTGAAGGTGGTTCTGCTCACACCACAAAGGCATTGATTGTGCTCCTGTACTCCTCCTCCTGCCCACCTCTGATGCTCCCTACAATTGCAGAGTCATCCGAGAACTTTAGTAGGTGGCATGTTTCAGAGTTACAGTTTAAGTCAGAAGTTTACATACACTTAGGTTGTCATTAAAACTAATTTTTCAACCCCTCCATAGATTTCATGTTAACAAACTATAGTTTTGTTACTTGGTGCATGACAAGTAATTCTTCCAACAATTGTATAATTCACTATAACACAATTCCAGTGGATCAGAAGTTTACATACACTAAGTTGACTGTCAGTCAATCTGGAAAATGTCAAGAACCTTTAACGTTTCTTCAAGTGCAGTCGCAAAAACCACCAAGCGCTATGATGAAACTGTCTCTCATGAGGACCGCCACAGAAAGGAAGACCCAGAGTTTCCTCTGCTGCAGTGAATAAGTTCATTAGAGTTAACAGCCTCAGATTGCAGCCCAAATAAAGCCAAATCTCAACATCAACTGTTCAGAGGAGACTGTGTGAATCAGGCATGGAGGAGGAGGTGTGATGGTGCTTTGCTGGTGACACTGTATGCGATTTATTTAGACTTCAAGGCACACTTAACCAGCATGACTACTACAGCATTATGCAGCCATACGCCATCCCATCTGGCTTGCACTTAGTGGGACTATAATTTGTTTTTCAACAGGACAATGACCCAACACACCTCCAGGCTGTGTAAGGGCTGTTTGACCAAGAAGGAGAGTGATGGAGTGCTGCATCAGATGACCTAGCCTCCACAACCACCCGACCTCAACCCAATTGAGATGGTTTGGGATGAGTTGGACCGCAGAGTGAAGGAAAAGCAGCAAACAAGTGCTCAGCATAATGTGGAAACTGTTGGGAAAGCATTCCAGGTGAAGCTGGTTGAGAGAATGCCAAGAGTGTGCAAAGCTGTCATCAAGGCAAAGGGAGGCTATTTTGAAGAATCAAAAATATATATATTTTTTTTGGTTACTACATGATTCCATATGTGTTATTTCATAGTGCTGATGTCGTTGCTATTATTCTAATATGTAGAAAATAGTAAAACAATTAATAAAGGAAAAGCCATGAATGAGTAGGTGTCCAAACCTTTGACTGGTACTGTATAGAAAATATATATATATATTTTTAATGCACTACGCCTTTAAGGATTTGTGTTCTACTTACCCAGTATCAGATTAACTCCTGGATACCATGTTTATGTCTGAAGGAAGTTGTAGTTTCTAGAGCCATTGCTAATAGCGTCAGCGCAATGACAAAGTCTACTGGAACAACTAGCATACTCAGTCATTACACTGTAGCTAGTAATGCTAGAAGCTTCATTGCCAAAATGTCACACTATCCAATAAATCAGTTACATGCACACAATAATGTGATTTTGGATAGTTAGTTTGATTTAAACGTTTACATGCTTTGCAAGAATAATGATTTCCTTAATAATCCTGTTTCCATGACACATCAGAAATCAGGCTACCTGATGGCACTGATAAATGCCATCAGAAAATAGCCAATCAAAACAAACGTTCTACCACAGAAAATGTTATTTTTGGGAAGCATATTTGATTCTGAGTTCTCATTGTGTGTTTTTAACCTGTGTGAGGAAGCATCCAATTATATTTAACCTATTCAAAGACTAGTCTGTTGGCAGGACCAGGATGGATGACCGCAACATATTTTTAGCCCACCCCTCTCACCTCTTTAAATAAAAGTTTGATTTGATCCTCTCCTCTGTGTTATATTATGTGTTGAGCCCAGGCAGCTTTTCCTGCAGTATCACCTTAACAATGGCAGCCTCTTCCAGTTCTCTAGGGAGCTGCTCTGGATTAAAGATGAGGTCATAGACTGGCCCACTGCCACCGCTGCTAGCCGTCTCTCACCCGGCCAGACCCAGCCATGTCATGGCCACCTGCCTAGCCTAATCCACATCCTGTCTAATTGACTGAGTTCTAAAGCCTTTCTCTAGTGTGAAGTGAGGCCTGCGGGTAACTGTGGATCACTGCTCTGAGGCGGAGGTTAGATCCATTACATTCATATCCCCTTAGTAGTATTCAATCTTGTTGCCATTCATAGTTGATATTATGTTGCATTCTATCTGATTGGAATTGTTCTGGTTACCACCTCTCCACTCTAGTACAGTGTAGTACAACCCTTCCTATTGACTTGGTCTTTTAGAACTGCCCTCCAGTATGACCAGGCTGAGTCTCAAGCACAGCAGATTCCCATAGGAATATTTCTCTAGAGAAAGAGCTTAATGTAGAGATTAGCTGTATCGAATACTATCCTTGTGTGTGCTTGTCTACTCTACCTGGTGTGTGTGTGTGTGTGTGTGTCCGTCCTGTGTGTTCCCAGTCACCCACCTGGAGGTTGTCGTCCTCCCTGACCAGCTCCTTCGGGGGGAACAGGTCCTTGGCTTGGATGTACTCCAGACTTGGGGGTCCCTCTTCACCCTGGAAGACACAAAACACGGGCAGGTCAGACATTCATTCACATAGTAACAAACAGAACAGCACTTTACCAGGTCAAAGAGAAAGCACTAGAACAGAGGCTTCATCACTCGCCCAGGAAAAGGTCAATAAAACCATTTCCCTACACAGGAGTCTCTTTCCAGGTCCATCGCGAGCAGGTTTCAGTGTGCGCAAGAGTGTCATAGGTGTGTATGTAGTAATCTGCCATCACAGAGGAGGAAGCATGTCGTAGGTGTGTATGTGTGTGTAGTAATCTGCCATCGCAGCGGAGGAAGCGTGTCATAGGTTAGAGGAAGGGCTATTGTTTGGTTAGGAAGTTAGGCAAAAAAGCAACAATATATTTTTTAAGTCAATCCCTCAACTACAAAAGAGTGGCTTTGGCACTTGAGATCCGTTAGGGTCGAATGTCAAATATTTACTCAGCACGATGCCAGCCAGTGTCTGCAGGGTTCAATGTGTTCGGCAAACAGAGGAATGAAGAAAGGGATTGGCCACTGCTGGGCTACGGTCAGTACACCACCAACATACCCACAAAGGGGAGCTGGCCAAGTTGTTGGAGCATGATCCTCAAGTTCTTCATAACAAAATCAGTTAAGAGGATTGTACTGCTGTTCATGCCTCCACCAGCCAACATAACCTTTGCTTGGTCAGGTTGGCGGTTTTATTTTTTTAAGGTAAGCATTAGTTTTTATTAAAAGGTGATCATGGGCATAGCGACGCAAAAATTAACAATGGCATGGAACTATATTTTACTATTCATTTCCATCAATTACATTAACCCTCCTAGTCTATCTAGACATTTTAGAATCATCCAGGTTTGGTAGCATATGCTGTTGCATGCAAACACTTTCTGGCCATGGGCATAGTTGTTCACCGATTGTAAACGGTCTGCGGAGAAGCGGCGGGAGCAAACTAGTTTGGTACAGGGACAGAAAATATTTCTTCATGCAAATCTTATTGGATACAGTATTTGACCCATTGAAATATCGGACTCAATTAAAGTCCATAGTTGGTTCTCTTTCGGAAAGCCAGCTGTAGCCGTGGACAGGCCATCAAAATCGGGCACTGTCCCTGAAAATCCACAGAGGAAAAACTGTGGAAGCATCAGAAGGATACAGATATAATCCCCACTTCCTTCATCTCTACCTCCTCCCTCCATTCCAGCTGTCTCCCCAGCAGCAGGTGCCCGCCTCCCTCCCTCCCTCCCTCCCTTCATCCATCCATCCATCCATCCATCCATCCATCCATCCATCCATCCATCCATCCATCCATCCATCACTGCCTTGGCTCAGACACACTGGAGACGAGACGAGCCTCTGCACCACAGCCAGACCAGACACAGCAACATGACGATCATTACTCAATCTGCTGCATACCGGCAAGTGCCTCATATCAGACAAGAATCAAATGGCAGTACGGTCATGGGGCTTCATCACCTGGTACATGCCGACAAAGCCTACATCATTATCAGCCATGTGAATGTGGGAAGCCCCCCCCGATGGCTTTTCATATAGACGTCCTCCTGCATCCTGCCATATGAACCCTAGCACTCTCACTGAGGGGAGATCTGCCATGTCTGCCACCAACCCAACACAGAACCTCCAACCATAGCCCACTGGTCAGGCTGGTTATACAATGTAACCGACTGTGCAAGTACTAACACTGGGCGCATGCACGCTGACATGGTCGCCAGGTGTACGGTATTTCCTCCGACACATTGATGTGGCTGACTTCCAGGTTTAGCAGGCATTGTCAAGAAGCAGTGTGGCTTGTCGAGGTTGTGTTTCAGAGGACGCACGGCTCTCTGCCTTCATCTATCCGAGTCCGTATGGGAGTGGCAGCGATGGGACAAGACTAACTACCAATTGGAGATGCCAGAGCTGAGGATGATGTTAAAGAGTTTAATATAGCCAAATGGAATTTGTGGTCTATATATTTTATCATCATTTCATTGAGGATACCATCAACACCGCAGGCCTTTTTGGGTTGGAGGGTTTGTATTTTGTCCTGTAGTTCATTCAATGTAATTATAGAATCCAGTGGGTTCTGGTCTTTAATAGTTGATTCTAGGATTTCTATTTGATCATGTATATTTATTTGCTCTTTGTTATAGAGCCAAATAGATTGGAGAAGTAGTTTACCCAGACATCTCTGTTTTGATTACTCTTCATGTTGTTGTTTGTTTAGTGTTTTTCAATTTTCCGATAATGGTTAGTCTATGGATTCTTCAATCACATTAAGCTGGTTTCTGACGAGCTGTTCCTTCTTTTTCCGTAGTGTATTTCTGTATTGTTTTAGTGATTCACCATAGTGAAGGTGTATTTCTGTATTGTTTTAGTGATTCACCATAGTGAAGGTGTATTTCTGTATTGTTTTAGTGATTCACCATAGTGAAGGTGTATTTCTGTATTGTTTTAGTGATTCACCATAGTGAAGCGTAGACTCAGGTTTTCTGGGTCTCTATGTTTTTGGTTGGACAGGTTTCTCCATTTATTTCTTAGGTTTTTTCATTCTTCATCAAAGGGAAGCTGAGAGGTCAAATATACTGTTTAGATTTTCTACTGACCAGTTTACACCTTCACTATTACAGTGAAACCTTTTGTCCAGAAAGTTGTCTAGAAGGGATTGAATTTGTTGTTGCCTAATCGTTTTTTGGTAGATTTCAACACTACTTTCCTTCCATCTATAGCATTTATTATTGTGCAGTTCCTTTGGCTTTGATGCCTCATGATTGAGCATAGCTCTGTTCAGGTAGACTGTGATTCTGCTGTGGTCTGATAGGGGTGTCAGTGGGCTGACTGAACGCTATGAGAGACTCTGGGTTGAGGTCAGTGATAAAGTAGTCTACAGTACTACTGCCAAGGGATGAGCTATATGTGTACCTACCATAGGAATCCCCTCGAAGCCTACCATTGACTGTGTACATACCCAGTGTCTGACAGAGCTGCTGGAGTTGTGACCGTTTTTGTTGGTTATGTTGTCGTAGTTGTGTCTAGACGGGCATATGGGGGAGGGAATGCTGTCACCTCCAGGAAGGTGTTTGTCCCCATGTGTGCTGAGAGTGTCAGGTTCTTGTCCAGTTCTGGCATTTAGGTCGCCACAGACTAGTACATGTCCCTGGAAATGGTTGATCTCCCCCTCAAGGATGGAGAAGCTGTCATCGTTAAAGTATGGGGATTCTAGTGGGGGGATATAGGCAGCACACATGAGGACATTGTTCTCTGTTGAGATCATTTCCTTATTCATTTCTAGCCAGATGTAAAATGTTCCTGTTTTGACTAATTTAATAGAGTAGGTTAGGTCTGCTCTATACCAAATTCTCACACACACACACACACACACACCGGCCTGATCATCAATCAACCTCCTCGGCTGTGACAGTGTCATGGTGACTGTGTCATGGTGACTGTGTCATGGTGACTGTGTCACTGTATAAAGAATGGCTACAGGGAACATTCTCACAGAGATGTAATGCCAGGCTCAAGGAGGGGACATGAACTAACACGCACTAAAGCATGCAGGGACACACAGCGAATAATCCATCAGTCTCTCTGTTCATTTTCCTTCTTCCTGCACAACTCACTCTGCAGTGGATGAGTTGGTAACGTTTAGTAACTGGATGATGTGGTCCTGCTCTGCTCAGCACTCCCCCGCCAGTCTTCCAAGAACACAGTGTACTTTCAGGGTGCAGGCTCCCGTCCCATTAAAACTGCACTATAAACTCCTTAAAGAGCATAACAGATTCACGCCCCCATCAGACCAACAGTGTCATTGCATCAATGCTGCATAATACATCATTATTTTTAATTCTTTTTATTCAACATGTTTAGTGTGCAATCAGAAAATCTGATCATTGAGAAAGGCACATCGTGCGCCTGGTCTACCGTGGTGAGTGAGAGTTGCACGTTCTCATTTTCAATAAATATTGATTACCCATTCGTCTCTGCTGTCCTCCTAAAAAGGTAGGCTATATCCTAGAAGCAAAACGCAGCCCAATAGAAAGTGAAGCTGTTGTCATTCTTGCTAATGCTTCCAGGTTAGTAGCCATAGGTACTAGATCAGGGGTGGGTGGTCCAATTAAATAGAGTAGGCTGTAGCTGCATGGGTGGAGAAGCAGTTATCCGAAGACGTGGAGAAAAATATATATACTATATAAAACGTAGCTCAAGAGAAAGTCTCACCAACTCTACTCTCTTCAAACTATAGTACGTCTCAGCCTATTGGCTGATATAGTCCAGTAATACCAATAGCCTAATATAAAAACTATAGTACGTCTCACAGCCTATTGGCTGATATAGTCCAGTAATACCAATAGCCTAATATAAAAACTATAGTACGTCTCACAGCCTATTGGCTGATATAGTCCAGTAATACCAATAGCCTAATATAAAAACTATAGTACGTCTCACAGCCTATTGGCTGATATAGTCCAGTAATACCAATAGCCTAATATAAAATAGTATGTCTCAGCCTATTGGCTGATATAGTCCAGTAATACCAATAGCCTAATATAAAAACTATAGTACGTCTCACAGCCTATTGGCTGATATAGTCCAGTAATACCAATAGCCTAATATAAAAACTATAGTACGTCTCAGCCTATTGGCTGATATAGTCCAGTAATACCAATAGCCTAATATAAAAACTATAGTACGTCTCAGCCTATTGGCTGATATAGTCCAGTAATACCAATAGCCTAATATAAAAACTATAGTACGTCTCAGCCTATTGGCTGATATAGTCCAGTAATACCAATAGCCTAATATAAAAACTATAGTACGTCTCACAGCCTATTGGCTGATATAGTCCAGTAATACCAATAGCCTAATATAAAAACTATAGTACGTCTCAGCCTATTGGCTGATATAGTCCAGTAATACCAATAGCCTAATATAAAAACTATAGTACGTCTCAGCCTATTGGCTGATATAGTCCAGTAATACCAATAGCCTAATATAAAATGGGCCATGTGAGAATATCTGGTCATTCAACCCATTTATTTAGGTACGTTGTGATATTGCCTATATAAATATCTGGGACCACGTCTGGCAAGAGAGCTGCGTCACATACACCTGAAATAACACTGGGGACTGCGTTGGGTTTAGGACCAGTTGTTGTGGCAGCAGGTGGGAGTCGGAGAGAAAGCCAGCGGGTGGGCGGGAGTGGTATGAATAAATCAGTCTTGGGCAGACCTCTACCACACAGGTCACAGCAGCAGACCTCTACCACACAGGTCACAGCAGCAGACCTCTACCACACAGGTCACAGCAGCAGACCTCTACCACACAGGTCACAGCAGCAGAGCAAATAGACAAAACAAAACCCTGGGCAGCCAGACAAGAGGTAAACACAACCCTGGGCAGCCAGACAAGAGGTAAACACAACCCTGGGCAGCCAGACAAGAGGTAAACACAACCCTGGGCAAGAGGTAAACAAAAGTCTGACAATGCATTTATTTAGTCCCTCTTCCTGTCTACGCCCATATAATGATGCTGTCCACTTCTACATACTATCAGGTTAGATTGAAGAAGAGAGAGAGTGAGGCAGGGAGAGAAACGCTCCGTCCCAGCAGGCAGAGAGAGAGTGAGGCAGGGAGAGAAACGCTCCGTCCCAGCAGGCAGAGAGAGAGTGAGGCAGGGAGAGAAACGCTCTGTCCCAGCAGGCAGAGAGAGAGTGAGGCAGGGAGAGAAACGATGCTGTGACCGACGAGCCAACTACATATTTTTGCTTAGTCACTGCCCTGCCCCCACCAGGTACTCAGGCACTCAGGCACAGACAGGTACTCAGGCACAGACAGGTACTCAGGCACAGACAGGTACAGACAGGTACTCAGGCACAGACAGGTACAGACAGGTACTCAGGCACAGACAGGTACACAAAGGACAGGCATACAAACATCGCCATGAATACGTCTGAATGAGTGTGGTTGCTATGGAAACACACATTTTCAATTTCTCTGAGAGAATTGCTTCCTCTTACTAGTTTCTAACCCAATTCGTCCTTGGAAACAATGTGTAGATGTTTTGTTACTCGTCGGCAGACCGGTGCTTTTTACTTAATCTGACTAGGGCTTTGTGGCTGGACTAGAATTCCCTGGATTATTCCAGGACCCCTGTATAAGTGTTGTATACTGTATTTCTCAGAGAGAGAAAGATAGACATAATATCTGTGCCTCAAGGAGATGACATCTCTGGGGTTTGAAGGATATATGACAAGTGACTACAGTACAGGGAGGGACCCATCTGAACTTGTCCAATAGAAAAACTCTTGTTTGCGTTTTCCGTTTGGAGTTAACGCTTTGATGTAAAAACATTTGGAAACAGCTGAAACGTTTTGCAACAGAGTCGGCGTAATGATCCCACCCCTGGACAAGGAATGCCATTTTTCCCTTTCCTCAAGTGTCCTGGCTATCGCACAAACAACAACCAGTCAAAACTGAGGTAGCCTGAAGTGAAGATGGGAAGGGTATAAAACAAACATGTTGTCAAGATATCCATTAATAAAGAGTTTATTAAACGTCTAAATGAACAGAATGACAGTAAAGTACTTATGCTATGTGTTCGATGAGAAGTTAGACGATATTTACTACAATAGTGTTTATTTTCCAATTTGATTGCGAACTTTGTGCTGCTACCATTCACTTACAGTCATTCCAAAATGCGGAAGCTAGACCCTTGTTAAATAGTGGTGCAAAGAGTTATGGGGTATTAGAATCATCCTCTTAACCTGTACATTTTGAACCTAGCTTTGAACCGTTAATGAGAGGGTGTGGGATCGCCTAACCCACTAGGCGAGACAGTAGCTCTCTGTTTCAAAACGTTATTTCCCTACTGAACACTACCCAGGACCTAGCTGCTACCAGGCTCTCACAGGGCTCCCAGACGAGTAGCCTAGGTGCCAGTCAGTCAGGGTGCCTGTCAGTCAAGGTGCCAGTTCATATTTGCTCTCCCAGGTGTAGGCCAGGGGCAGAGAGAGAGAGAGAAGCTCCAGTTGCACTCCTTCTGATTCACTTAGCCAACACAGAGGACAGAGAGCTATAAATGGCGGCTGAGTCTTGGAAACAAAAACAAACCAATTACATGAATATATTTGCAGCAGAAACAAACAAGAGTCAGAGGGAGAGGAGAGGGGAGAAAAGGATGGGGGAGTTGAGTTTTTTAAATTCATTTTCTGGTTTGCCAAAAGAAATGTTGATGCAAGCTAGCAGCTAGAAACTTGACTCTGTAAATAATTTTGTTGGCAATGCCAAAAGCAAAAGATCAGGTACTGGTGCAAGCTTGGGACATAATGAAACCAAATACTTTCAGTTTCATAATCCAGCACCTTAGCCAATCAGAGCTCATTATGGGCTTGTAAATGGTTTTGGTTGGGGGGGCTGGAGAGCCCAGATTAGGTTAACCTGAAGATGTTGGGCTGAACTGGGCTCGGTCTCAGCCTGATAAGTGACCAGGTAAAAGCCAGCCTGATGATAAGTGACCAGGTAAAAGCCTGCCTGATGAGGAGCTTCTACCATATTGTTTTCAAGACCGGTCAAGTCTTTTAAGCAATTGAGACAGAGACCCTGGCTCACTAGGGAGAACGTTCGCGAAGCAGAAGAATAATCACTTCTCCCTATCCTCTCCCCTCCGGCACGTGCCAGAGCTAGAGCAGAGAAACTGCAGACTACGCACATAATCATCATCACCATCAGCAGCAGAGAACAGTACCATCCAACCCCACCACCTGCCTGCTGCTGTTGTTGTTGTAACATTAGTCATTCATTATTGATCTCCCTCACACAGTACATCCCTATAGCACGACTCAGGTCAAGCGCTACTGCTCGGAGGCTGGCTACTTGGTTAGCACAGTCCCGGGCTCGCTTCTCCTCCTCATACATCCCTATAGCACGACTCAATGACTCCTGCTGTATAATACAACACATCCTTCTCTGCTGCGCATGCTCTAAGCCTGGCTAAGCTAGTACAGTCACTCTATTCTCTACTGGAGAGGCTAGGTAGGTAGGTAGGTAGGTAGGTAGGTACTTTATTGATCCCTGAGGGGACATTTCTTAGGTAGGCTAGGCTAGCACAGTCGCTCTATTCTCTACTGGAGAGGCTAGGTAGGCTAGGCTAGCACAGTCGCTCTATTCTCTACTGGAGAGGCTAGGTAGGCTAGGCTAGCACAGTCGCTCTATTCTCTACTGGAGAGGCTAGGTAGGCTGGGCTATCACAGTCGCTCTATTCTCTACTGGAGAGGCTAGGTAGGCTAGGCTAGCACAGTCGCTCCATGTCCTCCATTAGAACAGAGAACCGACAGACTCATAGCACCCCCCCACACACACGCTGCACAGGAGGGGGAGTAGCACGTCATGTTCAAACACACACAAAACAGATAGAAACTTGCATACGCACACACGAGAACCTGAAGAAAAGGGCCATAGAGCCACTTACAAAGCAGTTGAGCATAGAGCAGGAGACCCTGGCTGCCAGGCTCATGACGAGAGGCAGGGCTGTCTCCAGACACACAGTCTACGGAGGAGCAGTAGCAGCAGCAGGATGAAGGGAGCACCACGGCCCTGCATTACCATCCTCACCCCTCCTCCCTTCCTCCACACCGCCTCGCCGCAGGAGGTGCTCAGGGACAGTAATACAACACACACCCACAACCCCCAGAGAGAGGTGGATGAAAACAGAGCGAGGGAGTGCAGGTGCGCGGAAAGACCCCCTGTTGCTCAGATTAAGTCGGGAGGAAATGGATAGGAAGGACAGAGTCCACTGAGAAAGAGAAGAGGAGGAGGAAGAAGGAATAGGGAAGCAGGCGGACCTACTAGACCTGAGAGGAAGAACAAGGATGCAGCGTGAGAGAGGAGACAGAGAGGAGAGACCGAGAGAAGGAAAGAGAGAGCAAGAGATGCTAAGCTCCACCCATCGCCATGCGCATCTCCTACCTCTCCCCTGCCCTCTCGCTACACGTCCTCCCTCCCTCCCCCGCTCCATCCCTGTTCACCCTTCACCGAGATACATCTCGTCACAGGCAGGCAGCTTCCTCAGCAATGTGTCAGAGCAGCACAGGCTGTTCCACAGCGTTGTAATGGCAGAGCCTGAGGATGCTACAGCCAGCGCTTCACCAACCGCAACGCAGCATCACACAGGGGTAGACACATGGAGAAACGATCAGAACATGTTGTTTTCACACGGAACACCTTTTCCACAAGGGTTTGTTTCCTACACTGACATCTCCGCATCAGAAAAGACGCAAACAAACGCCAACAGTATCGTCAAGACATCCTGTTGGCAGCGGTGGACTGAGTGCGGTAGGGAAGGATGGATCAGAGAGGGGAGGGGAGGGGGAAGCCTGTGCAGAGAGCTCCAGTGACACAGCAATCTTTAGCAGCACTGGCTTCTCTCCCTCTCCCCCTCTCTCCCTCTCTCCTCAGTGAGTGACTCCTAGGTGCTGCCTGAGGGAGCTGCAGTACAGCACTGTTCCCAGATAGAGTAGCTAGGGGAAGGTGTGTGTGTGTAACTAAGTAAACAGTGTCCCTTAATGCCTGTCACAGGCTATCCAGTCGAAAAGTAGCACTCCGGTTCCTGCATGTTATGAAATTGTCACATTTGTAAAAAAAAAGAAAAAAACAAAAAGAAAAATCAGCTGTTTGTGCACAGCAACAGTCTACGCCCCTTTGTCTGTGATTGGTCAACAGTACTAGGAGTGGGAACTATGGACGGGATTCTTCAATGAACTGTGTCGTCATTCAAGGAGACGACTAGTTTTCATGCACACTTTTCACTTGAGAAATACTGCACCAAACATAAGACCTCCTCGGAAAAAACGTATTAGAGATTTCTTGATTAATCTTACATTCATTTTGACTATTTTGAAGAAGTGTACAGGCTGTTGTTGCTATGGTGTCTCAAGAGGGACAAAACAGTAATACTGCAGTTTCTCATTTTGCAAGTGAAGGTCTTTTTAGGGAGTATGAGCAGAGGTTTGCTTGCGCCTAGCCGAGTTCTGCTAGGAGCAAACAGAACCTAGTATATGGATGCCTTAAACCAGAGGGGCGCACACACACACACACACACACACACACACACACACACAATTCCCCTCTTCCTACTCGACAGTGGTCGAGCTGTGACATTTTCTACGTTCTCTTTTATTCATCCACTCTTTCATCATCCAAGCAACACTGCAGACAAGAACCTGCACAGCGTAGCTAACTGTATTTCAACTGTACACACAGTTCATCAGTTCACTAAGACGCAACACTGCAGTCAGTGTATTATTAGTTCATCAGTTCACTAAGACGCAACACTGCAGTCAGTGTATTATTAGTTCATCAGTTCACTAAGACCCAACACTGCAGTCAGTGTATTATTAGTTCATCAGTTCACTAAGACCCAACACTGCAGTCAGTGTATTATTAGTTCATCAGTTCACTAAGACCCAACACTGCAGTCAGTGTATTATTAGTTCATCAGTTCACTAAGACCCAACACTGCAGTCAGTGTATTATTAGTTCATCAGTTCACTAAGACCCAACACTGCAGTCAGTGTATTATTAGTTCATCAGTTCACTAAGACGCAACACTGCAGTCAGTGTATTATTAGTTCATCAGTTCACTAAGACCCAACACTGCAGTCAGTGTATTATTAGTTCATCAGTTCACTAAGACCCAACACTGCAGTCAGTGTATTATTAGTTCATCAGTTCACTAAGACGCAACACTGCAGTCAGTGTATTATTAGTTCATCAGTTCACTAAGACGCAACACTGCAGTCAGTGTATTATTAGTTCATCAGTTCACTAAGACGCAACACTGCAGTCAGTGTATTATTAGTTCATCAGTTCACTAAGACCCAACACTGCAGTCAGTGTATTATTAGTTCATCAGTTCACTAAGACCCAACACTGCAGTCAGTGTATTATTAGTTCATCAGTTCACTAAGACCCAACACTGCAGTCAGTGTATTATTAGTTCATCAGTTCACTAAGACCCAACACTGCAGTCAGTGTATTATTAGTTCATCAGTTCACTAAGACCCAACACTGCAGTCAGTGTATTATTAGTTAATCAGTTCACTAAGACCCAACACTGCAGTCAGTGTATTATTAGTTCATCAGTTCACTAAGACGCAACACTGCAGTCAGTGTATTATTAGTTCATCAGTTCACTAAGACGCAACACTGCAGTCAGTGTATTATTAGTTCATCAGTTCACTAAGACGCAACACTGCAGTCAGTGTTCTAATAGAAGTTCATTGCCCCATTGACCTGAGACGGTACTGCAGGCAATACCCATTATCACAATGTGGACTATTCAGAACATAGACATGCTATGTATACAACTGAAATTACCCCACTTTCTTGTGGACAGAAAATACAATTTTTCTACACAAAATAAAAATGTCCTGAACAGACCCCTGGGCTCTGTGCATGACACAGTTTCATTATCACCCAGCTAGAGGGAGGGGCATCTGGTGCATGACACAGTTTCATTATCACCCAGCTAGAGGGAGGGGCATCTGGTGCATGACACAGTTTCATTATCACCCAGCTAGAGGGAGGGGCATCTGGTGCATGACACAGTTTCATTATCACCCAGCTAGAGGGAGGGGCATCTGGTGCATGACACAGTTTCATTATCACCCAGCTAGAGGGAGGGGCATCTGGTGCATGACACAGTTTCATTATCACCCAGCAAGAGGGAGGGGCATCTGGTGCATGACACAGTTTCATTATCACCCAGCTAGAGGGAGGGGCATCTGGTGCATGACACAGTTTCATTATCACCCAGCTAGAGGGAGGGGCATCTGGTGCATGACACAGTTTC
This sequence comes from Thymallus thymallus, assembly GCA_023634145.1. Classification (NCBI taxonomy): domain Eukaryota; kingdom Metazoa; phylum Chordata; class Actinopteri; order Salmoniformes; family Salmonidae; genus Thymallus; species Thymallus thymallus. The sequence goes on along the minus strand of CM042391.1, from coordinate 41,828,975 downwards.
ATTATCACCCAGCTAGAGGGAGGGGCATCTGGTGCATGACACAGTTTCATTATCACCCAGCTAGAGGGAGGGGCATCTGGTGCATGACACAGTTTCATTATCACCCAGCTAGAGGGAGGGGCATCTGGTGCATGACACAGTTTCATTATCACCCAGCTAGAGGGAGGGGCATCATTTTTATTTAACTAGGCAAGTCGGTTAAGAACAAATTCTTATTTACAATGACGGCCTACCAAAAGGCAAAATGCCTCCTGCGGGGACGGGGGCTGGGATTAAAAATATAAATACATTAAATACAAATATAGGACCAAACACACATCACGACAAGAGACAACACTACATAAAGAGAGACCTAAGACAACAACATAGCAAGGCAGCAACACATGACAACACAGCATGGTAGCAACACAACAACAACATGAAGCAACACAACATGGTAGCAGAACAAAACATGGTACAAACATTATTGGACAGCACAAAGGGCAAGAAGGTAGAGATGACAATACATCACGCAAAGCAGCCACAACCGTCAGTAAGTGTCCATGATTGAGTCTTTGAATTAAGAGATTGAGATAAAACTGTCCAGTTTGAGTGTTTGTTGCAGCTCGTTACAGTCGCTAGCTGCAGCGAACTGAAAAGACCAGCGACCCAGGGATGTGTGTGCTTTGGGGACCTTTAACAGAATGTGACTGGCAGAACGGGTGTTGTATGTGGAGGATGAGGGCTGCAGTAGATATCTCAGATAGGGTGGAGTGAGGCCTAAGAGGGTTTTATAAATAAGCATCAACCAGTGGGTCTTGCGACAGGTATACAGAGATGAACAGTTTACAGAGGAGTATCTCAGACCATAGCCTGCATGTCTGGATATCTCAGACCATAGCCTGCATGTTTGAATAGTCTAGACTAGAAAGAAGACATGTTTTCAGCAATAAGTACCAAAGGTGACTGCTTTTGAAATTATCACCATATCACCCACAAGAGGGCATCCTTTCTAAGATTCTGCTGATAAAACGTGTATACTTGCCGATATACAGTATGTGGATACAGGGGAGTAGAGAATCCTCTAACAACCCAGAGATGTTTGGAGTGCGGACAGACAAATTCAAAGTTGCAGACCGCCCGTTTTCACCACCTAACCGATAGCTTGTTTTGAATAGTCTCAACAGGCTCTGGTTAAGACTGCCACACCCACCTCTGTGTGGTCCACTATGTGTCAGGCATGTTTCTGCTCAGTACTTATGGCCCATGAGGCCTAGGGTGCATTCATTACTGCAACTGAAAGCAAAAGTTCCTATTGGACAAATTCAGGTAGGTCCCTCCTCGTTTCGTTCGGTTTGGTTTCTAATGAACACACCCCTACACTATATAGTAGTGCTATTCTCCAGTCGTGTCTGAGGCTCAGACTACACGTTCCGCTGCTACTTCCGTCCTCAGGTGTTTATGATTGAGAGGGTGATGTAGAAATAATTAATTAGGTTCTGTGTCTGTCTAGAGAGGGTGTGTTAAGAAAAGAGCCTTCAGGGACACGTCTAAGACCGGTACATGAGTAGGTTCCCAATACAGCACGTTTTAGTGCAAAGTTAATTGAAACATTGGAAGAATATCCTCCACGTGGTTTAGGCATGGGAAAATGTCTGCAATGTTTCTTAAAGTCTAGATGGAGCCTATTGGTTAGGATTGTCAGATACTATATAAAAACGTAATGACATAGTGAGAAGCCATAGCATAAGGCAACTAAACTTTCAAATCAATAAATGTTATTTGGTCAATCAATTTTCATCAGTGTATCATTCAGTACTGAAGCAAAATGTATTGTAGTTGTGTGAGTAATGGCGGCAGAGGACAGGGCAGCCGTTTTACGGGCGTCTAACCAATTGTGCTATTACGTGTTTTTTTTTTCGCGTGATTCGTAACTTATTTTGTACATAATGTTTCTGCCATCGTATCTTACGGCAAAAAAGAGCTTCTGGATATCAGGTCAGCGATCACTCACCTCGGATTGGATGAGGATTTTTTTCTTCAACAAGCAGGACGCACAGGATGTACTTCAGAGACCCGACAAGGCCCAAATCCCCGTCATTGGCAGGAGGAGGAGGCGCAGGTATAGAGGACTCAGATCGGGGCGCCTTGTAAGGATCTGCCGACGGCGAGTGGGATATCTGCCTTTACCATCAGTATTACTAGCCAACGTACAATCATTGCAAAATAAATTAGACGAGATACGATCACGAATATCCTACCAACGGGACATTAACAACTAATATCTTATGTTTCACCGAGTCGTGGCTGAACGACGACATTGACACCATTCAGCTGGCGGGATACACGCTGCACCGGCTAGATAGAACAGCAGAGTCCGGTAAGACAAGAGGGGGGGGGGGGGGGGGGGGGGGGCGTGCACGAAATCTAAGGAAGTGTCTAGATTTTGCTCGCCTGAAGTAAAGTATCTCATAAGCTATAGACCACACTATTTGCCAAGACAGTTGTCATCTATATTTTTCATGGCTGTTTATTTACCCCCACAGACAGATGCTGGCCCTAAGACCGCACTCAGTCAGCTGTATAAGGCAATAAGCAAACAGGAAAACGCCCATCCAGAGGCGGCGCTCCTAGTGGCCGGGGACTTTGATGCAGGGAATTTTTATCAGCATGTTAAATGTGCAACCAGAGGAAAAAAACTAAGAAATTAAAAAATAAAACTCTAGACCACCTTTACACCACACAGAGACGCATACAAAGCTCTCCCTCGCCCTCTATTGGCAAATCTGACCATAATTCCATCTTCCTGATTCCAGCTTACAAGCAAAAACTAAAGCAGGAAGTACCAGTGACTCAGTCACTAAAGAAGTGGTCAGATGACGCAGATGCTAAGCTACAGGACTGTTTCGCTAGCACAGATTGGAATATGTTCCAGGATTCTTCAGACGGCATTGAGGAGTACACCACATCAGTCACTGGCTTCATCAATAAGTGAATCGATGACGTTGTCCCCACAGTGACTGTAAGTACATACCCCAACCAGAAACCATGGATTACAGGAAACATCCGCACTGAGCTGAAGGGTAGAGCTGCCACCTTCAAGGAGTGGGACTCTAACCCAGACGCTTATAAGAAATCAAACAGGCAAAGCGCCAATACAGGACTAAGATTGAATCGTACTACACCGTCTCCGAAGCTCGTCGAATGTGGCAGGGCCTGAAAACTTTATACAACTGGTACCACCTGTATACACACACACACACACACACACACACACACACAGGTGACTCTGTACCGGTACCACCTGTATATATAGATTTTATTTTTACTGTCATTTTACAGTTTTTTTATTTTTATTTCTTTACTTACTTATTTATTGTTTACCTAATACTCATTGTTTTTCTTAAAACTGTACATGTTGTATTGTTGGTTAGGGCACTGTAAGGTCTGTGGTATTTGGCGCACGTGACAAATAAACTTTGATAATCATCATTGGATTAAGAATCAGCCAGTGAGATGAAATGATGGCAGCTTCCCCCTCTCCCTCCCATGGTGTTGTCTGATTGGCTCACCATGCTGTCAGTCTGTTGTTCTGCACCAAGCATACTGGGTGTTCTCCTCTCCCTCAGTCTCTCCTCCCCTCTACCGGGCTGCGCTGTGTCAGCGACGTCTCCTGCCAACACACACACACACACACACACACACACACACAGCGTTAAGACATTGATAGGGTGAAAACACACACACACACACACTGTGTGTGTCACAGCCTGGGTTGAGAGGCACAACCCATCATTAAAGTCATTAACAGCTCTGTATGTGAGAGTGAAAAGGAACATTTGGTCAAACGTGAAGTGGTAAAGAATCCTGACAACTTTTACAGGAAGTAGACTACAGAACGTCCATCTTTAAAGCTGCAATATGTAACTTTTTTGGCAAACCGACCAAATTGGCAGAAAAGTGAATTAGGTCTGTCATTCTCATTGAAAACAAATCTAATAAGCGGTAGATACAGTTGAAGTCAGATGTTTACACACACTTAGGTTGAAGTCATTAAAACTCATTTTCAACCACTCCACAGATTTCATGATAACAAACTATAGTTTTGCAAGTCGGTTAGGACATCTACTTTGTGCATGACAAGTAATTCTTCCAACAATTGTTTACAGACAGATTATTTCACTTATAATTCACTATACCACAATTCCAGTGGATCAGAAGTTTACATACACTAAGTTGACTGTGCCTTTAAACAGCTTGGAAAATTCCAGAAAATGATGTCATGGCTTTAGAAGCTTCTGACATCATTTGAGTCAATTGGAGGTGTACCTGTGGATGTATTTCATGGCCTACCTTCAAACTCAGTGCCTATTTGAGCGACATCATGGGAAAACAAAATCTCCCCCCAAAAAAGCCCGAAGGTACCACATTCCTCTGTACAAACAATAGTACACAACTCTAAACACCATGGGACCACGCAGCTGTCATACCGCTCAGGAAGGAGACGCGTTCTGTCTCCTAGAAATGAACGTAGTTTGGTGCGAAAAGTGCAAATCAATCCCAGAACAACAGCAAAGGACCTTGTGAAGATGTTGGAGAAAACGGGTACAAAAGTATCTATATCCACAGTAAAACAAGTCCTATATCGACATAACCTTAAAGGCCGCTCAGCAAGGAAGAAGCCACTGCTCCAAAACCGCCATAAAAATGCCAGACTATGGTTTGCAACTGCACATGGGGACAAAGATCCTACTTTTTGGAGAAATGTCCTCTGGTCTGATGAAAAAAAATAGAACTGTTTGGCCATAATGACCATTGTTATGTTTGGAGGAAAAAAGGGGGAGGCTTGCAAGCCGAAGAACACCATCCCAACCGTGAAGCACGGGGGTGGCAGCATCATGTTGTGGGGGTGCTTTGCTGCAGGAGGGACTGGTGCACTTCACAAAATAGATGGCATCATAAGGAAGGAAAATTATGTGGATATATTGAAGCAACATCTCAAGACATCAGTCAGGAAGTTAAAGCCTGGTCGCAAATGGGTCTTCCAAACGGACAATGACCACAAGCATACTTCCAAAGATTTGGCAAAATGGCTTAAGGACAACAGAGTCAAGGAATTTGAGTGGCCATCACAAAGCCCTGACCTCAAACCTATAGAACATTTGTTGGCAGAACTGAAAAACCGTGTGTGAGCAAGGAGGCCTACAAACCTGACTCAGTTACACCAGTTCTGTCGGGCTTAATGGGCCCAAACCTGACTTCAACTGCATGTTCTATGTGCGCTATTTCTAAGTTTCATTTTTGTGTCTTTTACATTTCGGCTTCGAACAGCTGAAAATACAATATTTTTGGTTATAACCTTTAACTAGGCAACTCTAAAAACAAAATTCTTAAATCCCCCCCCCCCCCCATCACATTTACAAGTATTCAGACCCTTTATTCAGCACTTTTGGCAGCGATTACAGCCTCGAGTCTTCGGGGCTCTGGCTCGGCCACTCAAGGACATTTCAGAGACTTGTCCCGAAGCCACTCCTGCGTTGTCTTGGCTGTGTGCTTAGGGTTGTTGTCCTGTTGGAAGGTGAACCTTCGCCCCAGTCTGAAGTCCTGAGCAGGTTACCACGCATCCCTTTGTACTTTGCTTCGTTCATCTTTCCCTCAAACCTGACTAGTCTCCCAGTCCCTGCTGCTGAAAAGCATTCCCACCACAAGACGTTTCCTCCAGATGTGTCGCTTGGCATTCAGGCCAAATAGTTCAATCTTGGTTTCTTCAGACCAGATAATCTTGTTATGTGCCTTTTACTGAGGAGTGGCTTCCATCTGGCCACTCTACCATTAAGGCCTGATTGGTGGAGTGCTGCAGAGATGGTTGTCCTCTACAGAGGAACTCTGGAGCTCTGGCAGAGTGACCATCGGGTTCTTGGTCACCTCCCTGACCAAGGCCATTCTCCCCCAGTTTGGCTAGCTCTAGGATTTTTTATTTAACTAGGCAAGTCAGTTAAGAACAAATTATTTTTTACAATGGACGGCCTACCCCGGCCAAATCTGGAAGACGCTGGGCCAATTGTACGCCGCCCTATGGGACTCCCAATCACGGCCGGATGTGATACAGCCTTGGTGGTTCCAACTTCTTCCATTTAAGAATGATGGAGGCCACTGTTGGGGACCTTCAATGTTGCAGAAATGTTTTGGTACCCTTCCCCAGATCTGTGCCTCGACACAATCCTGTCTCGGAGCGCTACAGACAATTCCTTCGACCTCATGGCTTGGTTTTTGCTCTGACATGCACTGTCAACTGTGGGACCTTATATAGACAGGTGTGTGCCTTTCCAAATCATGTCCAATCAATTGAATTTACCACAGATGGACTCCAATCAAGTTGTAGAAACATCAAGGATGATCAATGGAAACAGGATGCAACTGAGCTCAATTTCGAGTTTCATAGCAAAGGGTCTGAATACTTATCACATTTGCAAAAAATTGAACAAAAAAAAAGTTGTTATTATGGGGTATTGTGTGTAGATTGATGAGGACATGTTTTTATTTAATCCATTTTAGAATAAGGTTGTAACGTAACAAAGCGTGGAAAAATTCAAGGAGTACTTTAATGGCACTGTATATATTTATCTTATAATAAATATTTTAGAACTAACAATCATTCAAATAAAAGCTAGACAAAAACAATGCAGGAGTATTGATTGTTCTGTTTCAGCATAAGAACTATGGCGAAATGCGTAGAATTGCACAAAATTCACTCAACTGTCAAATTTCTCTCAGTTCCATGGAAAAATGTGTAGAATTCCAGCAAATTGGCTTTAAAACCAATTATCTTCTCTACGGTCTCCTCAGTCAGTCATTCAGTCAGTGTTCATTTAAAGTCTAGACTAAACTAGTAGACATGCAGACACACACGTTCTGAGGCTGCGCCTGCTCTCTCTCCCGCCACACAGACCTTGATCCAAGTTGACAAGCCTTCTAATAGGATGAGCAATGATTTACAGGAAAGGGAAACTCAACAGCATTTCTCAAGAGTTGTTACTTGGAACCTTAAACCACGATAGGCAATACAAACCCACAGGCTGCGTCCCTAATGGCACCCTATTCCCTATATAGTGAATACTTCTTACCAGGCCCATAGACGGGTTGGTTGTCTAGCAACAAAACCAACATCTGCACAACTATGGGACAAAACAGACAGGGTCTCCAATGCCTTTTGAAAACATAAATACATTTACACAACGAGCACTTGTGGTCTCAAATACATGGTTACAGTTGTTGGTTAGCTAGATAGTGAATTTTACACATTAACATAGACATGATCCCTAATACCTACGGCTTCCCCTCATGGCAGATTAAACTAGCCACCTACGATTCCCCACATGCTAGCGATCTGACCATTCAGAATCACAACACACAGCCGTAGGTATTAGGTTATATGGTCAAAAGTATTGCACTATATTGGGAGCATTTTGGAAAGCACTGCCCACCACTGTGACCTGTATGCTCTCGTTGGCTGGCCTTCATTATATATTTGTCGCCAAACCCACTGGCTCCAGGTCATCTATAAGTCTTTATTAGGTAAATCCCCGCCCTATCTCAGCTCACTGGTCACCATAGCAACACCCACCCGTAGCATGCACTCCAGCAGGTATATCTCACTGGTCACCCCCAAAGCCAACACCTCCTTTGGCCGCCATTCCTTCCAGTTCGCTGCTGCCAATGACTGGAACAAATTGCAAAAATCATTGAAGCTAGAGGTTCCTATCTCCCTCACTAACTTTAAGCATCAGTTGTCAAAGCTGCTTATCGATCACTGCACCTGTATATAGCCCTTCTGTAAATAGCCCACACTACTACCTCATCCCCATATTTATTTTTATTATTTTTCGCTAATCTTGCACTCCAGTATCTCTATTTGCACATCCTTCATTCCCGTGTTAATGCTAATCTGTAATTTATATCACCACTATGGTCTATTTATTGCATTTTGCACTACATTTTGCACTCTGTATATAGATTTTCTATTGTGTTTTTGACCATGTTTGTTTACTGTGTAACTCTGTGTTGTTTTTGTCACACTGCTTTGCTTTGTCTTGACCAGGTCGCAGTTGCAAATGAGAACTTGTTCTCAACTGACCTACCTGGTTAAATAAAGGTTAAATAAAAAAAAAAACAGTAAGCACACCCATTCAGCGGTAGGCCAGCCACAGTAAGCACACCCATTCAGCGGTAGGCCAGCCACAGTAAGCACACCCATTCAGCGGTAGGCCAGCCACAGAGATAACCGGGGGATATTGACACAGGAGGCAGAATGAATTCCACAACCAGACTAATCCACTAAAGACCACACCCAACAATACTCCCCACAGTGGCTGTTCTGGTTGGGGATAACATAAACCATTAGCCTGCACATACTAGAAGATGCCTGGGTTCCAGTGACAAGGACCAAGGCACTTCAATACTTGGCAGTGATAGCATTTATTAGATTGATTGATCAGAAGATAGTACATGGCCACTATACTCTCCTTGAGGGCCATGAATGAGTGAGTGCTAACAGCTAATTCTATTAGGCTAATTCATTTACGCCTGCACACTACATGGAGTTGGGTAGAACATGCAATAGCCCACGAGTAGAGCAAGTCATTAGCATTCATGAATCATCGATCACAGAATAACATGGCAATAAAAAGCATGTAATTGCTTCAAGTAAAGGTTAATAAAATAGTTTCCACTATTGGCTATACTGTAGAAATTCCTGAAAACATTTTGCTTTTTGGTCTTAAATGTTAGTGTTAGGCATAAGGTTAGCAGTGTGGTTAAGGTTCGGGTTTAAAAATAACACTATTAGAAGAGCGACTGTACAAATAGGCAGGGTTTATGACTTTGTGGCTGTGGTAACTAGTGGCGACCTTAATAAGATATCGTCAATTAAAAACCCAGAAATAGCCATTGAGGCAAATATTTTGTTAAATATTTTGAAACACTGTGCGAGAAACAGTGTTAAACATTACAGGCACCAAGTTTAACTGCAATATGTACGTTTTTGGGCGACCCAACCATATTCACATAGAAATGTGAGTTATAGATTTGTTATTCTCTAAGAAGTGGTATATCTGTTCTATGTGTAGGCCGTCATTGTAAATAAGAATTTGTTCTTAACGGACTTGCCTAGTTGAATAAAATAATTTAAAAAAGTGAGCCATTTCTATGCTTCCAGTTATTTTACTTCAGGTTTTGTACACCAGCATCAAAAACAGATACAAATATTTTTGGTGATTGAAAATATATTTCACGGCGGTTTAGATGGTACAATGACTCTCTACACTATGCATAGCTTGTTTTGTCACAAACTGAAATTAGGTGAACTATTGTAATTTTTGAACCTTTAACATAACAGCAGTGTGGTTTCTCCCTCTGTCTATAGTAGTAATTAGTCTACTCTGAAGCAGTATTACTAGTCTAATCTTCATATTATTAGTCTAAGGCTTCCTACTGCTTCTCACTGAGCAGTGCACACGCTCCTCTATCGGACTGACACACCCCCTTCTGCACACTGCACACCAAGTCTTCAAACGAAAAGAGAACCGTGTGTTTTACTGCAAACATAATTCTAAATCCAGCATTTCTTACCTGAGTGAATCTGATTGGTAGTGCTAAAAACAAGATTTCTTTGTTGAAAACAAAATTATTTTGTTAACTTTTTCCCCAATGTAAAGTTGGAAGTGAAAGCAGTAATATGCAGCGCTCCGTCTCCAACACACTCTGGTTGTAATCAGTAGCATGACGTCCCTCCAGCTCTCTCTCTCTCACACCCTCTTTCCCTCTCTACATGCTCCCGTCTTTCTCCTAGTGTCCCACTCACTTCCTCCATCAGTTACACTTTCTTTCTCCATCGGTCTCGTTCTGACAGTGTGCTGAGTGTGAAGGGATCAAATAAAAATTCCTTCAACTTTCTCAAGAGGCACTGTCGTGGAAATGCCCCCAGTGGGGATTTGTTTAGCAAACTCTGCAATCACGTGTGCTACAAAAACACTGCTAACCATGCAAGTATCTTGCTGGTGCACACTTCAATTAAAGTGTATCTACACAAGATTTTTCCAAGACCTTAAAAGTGGTTTCCTGATATGGTTTAAGCATTGTTGTGGACTAAGAACATCCAATTTGTGATTTTGAGAGCAAAAACCTAAAAAACAAGAAAATCTGAAACTTGGAAAAACAAAAAGAAAGGAAACAGAATTCTGGAAAAAATAAATAAACGTAACTAAGCAAAAAAAAAATTCTCGTTTTATAGTGACTGATCTCGGTTTTATAGTGACTGATCTCGGTTTCACCAACTGTACAACCGTCGGCTCCAACTCTCATGCTGCTTCTCAACTAAACAAACCCAGTAGCCTATACTGGGTCTCCTTGCTATAAACACCCTAATCTAAGAAAGTAACCTTAGGCCTAAACGATGACAAAAACAAGTAAGTCATTCACTGGACTTGTGAGTGACTACTAAATCTGGGTCAAAATGTGGGTCACAGGCACTAGTGAAAATGGAGGAATGGAATTCCTAAACATGACTCAACAGCTTATGAAAGCTCTGAGGCATTTTGATTCAGAATGTGTATACTGATAACGCAGAAGAAAATAAAACTACTTAGATACTAACAATCTCAGCTGAAGATCCAGCTGCCACACCTCTCTCTCTCTCTCCTCTGTTGTAAGCAGGTTGCTGCATGTCAGACCTTCTTTGACTGCAGTGACAATACAGTTGTATTCTACAAACACACACACACACACACACACACACACACACACAGAGCACCAACAGCCAATCATTACTAACATAGGTAAGTGCGGGGTAGGATGAGTAAAACCTTACTATTTGGTAAACTCCTACTTTTATCATTGGACTGACAGGACAACATGGGAACTCCCTATTAAAAGAGTGGTCAATAGTAAAACTAATCTGCTGAATTATCGTCAACACAAAGCAGAAAAGGGTAAATAAACAATGAACGTCTTAATATCAAACTAAAAAGCAGAACTCATGCATCATCCCATATTTGCCAGGAAACATTGACACCAGTAGCCAGTATTACAGTGTAGTCCAAAGCAACAATTCCTCAGAACAGATTGCCATGTTACACTGTACTCCTGACAGGGCCTGTTGAAACTTCATCATTATAGGCCTATCATGCAGTAAAACATTGATGCAACTCTCCCATAATTAAATGGCAAATTCTGGGTTTCAGTTGTAAACTGTGTGTGAGTGGACACATGGCCACACATCTATATGAAAAGGCCAATAAGCTTTGGATTGTAAAGGGTTATAAACGCCACTGAAATAACCTGGCTTGCAAGACAGGCCTACTCCAAAAACAGGAGCCCAGGGCTTATATTGTCAATATTAACAGAAAGGAGGGGACTGGGTTACTGTAGAGCCAACTTCATCTTCAAGCATCCTGACCCAAAGAAATCAACACAAAACTTGTTCTCTTTTACACAGTGAGTTGTGAATTTCATAAATGAATTTCCGAAAGCATCAATGCAGTGGCCAGTGGGAAACCGAAATAGTCAGAGGGAGCGGACTTACAAAGGTTACATTGATAAAAATCAGTCACATAATACATCTGAACCAACAATTTTGGTACCGCCATAGACAATGAGGCAAAATAAAAAAGTATATATTATTATCATTGTGTGACAGCTGGAAATGTATGTTACTGATCAACTTCTCTCTGTTGTTGGGGGATCTACACTGGCCTAGAAACTACTTTCTAGAATAGACTGTTCCAAGGGTCAGACTACCTTTCACTTCTTCATTTACAGAAAAGCATACCAAGTTAGTTTCATTTTAAATCTTAAGTACGAATCTACACATCGACTTAACTCTAACTTATTCTTCAAATCATGCCCAGTCCTTCAAGAGCTTAACCAAAAGTATTTCACATAAACAATATATCCAGTCCAGTCACACACAGCATTCTCCTGTCATAACACATCAACACCCAGGTCAAAGTTCACCATGTACTGATAACAGTCAGAAATTGCAACGGTTTTTGAGAAATTATGTTGCTAGTTCAGTCTTGTCCAGCACAAGATATGGGCCGGAGGGAGGAAGGGAATCTCTCACAGCCCAAACAAAATGTGTGTGTCGAGGGGGAGAGGTGAAACTATTACTAAAACCTACAGTTCTCTTCTCCCACACCAATATTATTGATAACATTATTACAGCAGCACGTTAGTCTCATTCATTCACACAAGCCGACTGTCACATGTGAACTCTAAACATTCTCTTGACAGCTCTCGACTGTTGCCATGACGAGAGGTGGCTATAATAGAAGATTTTATTTTTGTTCTCTCAACATTTTAGGCTAGCCGATGTAAATAGCTTCAAACATGTCTATGGGCTATTCAAAGGGTAGTCTGACCAGTAACATGATCAGAGCCATCAATAAAGCATCACATGATGCAGTAGGTATGGCATGTTGTATAAACCACATGTGGCACGAGCATCTATAGGCAACTGCCAAAATAAAAGGAAACGCCAACAGTGTCTTAATAGGGCGTTGATCCACGAGAAAGAACATGCACCTTGGTATAGATTCAACAAGTGTCTGGAACTCTATTGGACAAAACAAAAAATGCCATAATTTGTTGTTCTATTGACATTGGTGGAAACGCTGTCTCAGGCGCTGCTCCAGAATCTCGCATAAGTGTTCAATTGGTTTGAGATCTGGTGACAGATGGCCACGGCATATAGTTTCCATTGTTTTCATGCTCATGTAGGCCTACATTCCATGAGACTTTTGAAAAAAAAAAATGCAGGGATTGACATTAACCTGTTAATCGGACCCCGTATCGTCCCCTTTAAGAAACGTTTTGTAACATAATTGGCTTAATGAATACACCTGTAGCTAGGTATACTCCCTTGACATTTATGGTGCGCTCGTAAATTCACCGTTGTGAGTAAAGCTGGTCAGCAAAATAATATAAAATAAAAATATTTTATATGGACGCAGCTGCCACTTCATTCAATTTGTTAGATGCAATTTATCATAGCACACTGCGTTTTATTATGGGCAACAATTTTAGTACTCATCACTGCATTCTGTACCAGAAAGTTGGTCACGTAGGTTGATACATTGCTATGTTTTCATTTATAAAATAAAATACAATAAAAGTGTAAAAAAAGAAAAGTAGCTAACAAGTCAGCCAACTTTAGCCAGTAAGCTTGGGTGCGTGAATGCGGTTGAGGACAGAACGCTCGGATCAACCCTACTTCTCCGCCAGAGCGTCCAGCGTGCGCTCGGAATTAACGAGCGACCCGGAGCGCACTCTGGCACACTGGGAGGCAATTGACGAACACACCCTTAGATAGGATCAGAGAAACTTGGCACTCCAAACTATATAAAAACACGCTAAACTGTAAACAGTACCGTCTGACAGATAAATACCTAGCTCAACGGCCACATGGTTTTGCAAACAGGTGCATCAAGGCGGAAATGGTGTTATATGAAAACTAGCAGCTGGCTTTCCTTAGACGAGTTAACGTTAGTGAGAGTGGTGATGCCTCATCAAACACACCGGCTGCTGCTAGCTCGAGGACTGGTCTAGCTAAACACACTGACAAATGCCAAAATATATGTAATGAACAGCATAGCTCGCAGCAGCCGTGTAACATAATGCACACCATTTAAAAATGTACATGTTGGTTTATTTTGAAAATAATATACAATCGAAATAGCTACTCACTCAGAAAGAATCAGCTGATACAACGGTGACTCAGTAGACTACACTACTTCCGCATTCACGAGGGATGACCTATGCTTCGACCAATCTGCAAAAGTAAAGCATGCATTTTAACCAATGGTCAGATAGAATCCATACCAATAACTGCGGAATAGCCAATGAATGCTTACGACAGGTAAAAGCGCGGTTGTGTAGCCGCGTCAATGGCGCGCACACACCCACACCAAAGCCAATCAAGCCAGATCGGTGCCTCTAGAATGTGCGGATTCGATTATGCTATGGCCCGTGATATGAACGGGCAAAAGCGGTGGTGAGGGGCGAGGGCCATTCTTAAATCGAACAATAAGGCAGCATCGCCCAGAAACATACATCTCTTTTCCATAAAATATGTTTTTATTTTTCATTGGGAAGGCAGATAAAGTATTTTATCAAAAGCAATCACTTTTGCATGTGAAAACACATAATCATACTAATTACTCCGTGTGCTTAATTACATCCATTTTGTTTTGAGCTGACTTCTAAATAGGCGTTGAACGGGGCACCTGGCTCTCGCCCGGGAGGCGCGCGGGCACGCGGGCCAGATGAATCGAATTCCCTCAATGTTGCTGTCAATCGCGCGGCCTCAGAGGCGGTAACGGCTGTGGGCGGCATTCTAGTGAAATGAGGGGCCAATAGAAAATCACAGCGCGGCACAAACCGATCACATGCTATGGCGCATCATGGAGCTTTGTTAAAGCGGTCGTGACTCAATTGAAATCTAATCGTGTCTGACGTTCGTGAAATTCTTGCTTCAGTTGAGCTGAGTATAGTACGTGTGCGTCATAAACCCCCAAAATCGAAGGGAGCACAAACCACATGTTGGACAATTTTCCTGAAACAGCCTTTTCCTGCAATCTAGAGCCATAATCATTATTCTTAATTCTATGTAAAAAAACAACAACAAACAAAAAAAACAACGTCGTCCAGGTTAGGGGAGACCGGGGTAGGCAGTCATTGTAAATAATAATTTGTTCTTAACTGACTTGTCTAGGTCAATAATAAAAAAAAAAATCTTAATTGGATGTTAAAAGTGAATTGTGTCCCATAAAAATGGCAAGACAATATGACTCTGGCCTAACCTGTTTTGAGGCAACCTTTCACTTAGTGTTTGAGAGAACGTGAAAATTAAAGCCCATACAAATGTTCTTAGTGTCACAGACAGTTATGAAATCAATGATAGTTTAAGATTTCTTCATAGAATATTTGTAAAGGACTAGAATGTTCTCTGTGTTCGCTCAGATGTGCCGGTGAAGATGGTACTACAGCTCCATCTAGAGGTGAGATGGGTCACACACGGAAGCTTCTCAGATGAAACCTCACCCAAGCCAGTGTTCTTCTATCAGATGATGAATAATAAGCCTTGTTTACACTTTTCGCTATCATACAAGTTTGGTGATCTGATCAATAAGCTCCAATCACTATTTATTTGTTTATTTATTTACATTGAACATGTAAAGTGTTGGTCCCATGTTTCATGAGCTGAAATGTGTTTATATCCCTGTTAGTGAGCATTTCTCCTTTGCCAAGATAATCCATCCACCTGACAGGTGTGGCATATCAAGAAGTTGATTAAACAGCATGATCATTACACAGGTGCACCTTGTGCCTGTGGACAATAAAAGGCCACTCTAAAATGTGCAGTTTTGTCACACAATACAATGCCACAGATCTCAAGTTTTTAAGGAGCGTGCAATTGGCATGCTGACTGCAGGAATATCCACCAGTTTATTTCTCTAAATAAACTGCCTTCAATGTCGTTCTAGAGAATCTGGCAGCACTCCTACTGAGACACTTTGTGAATATGGACCCTGGAGATGCCAATCATTTCCTTCTTTTCAACACTGTTCACCAGCTATGAGACTGTGTTTAAAGGGCGTTAAATGAAGGCTGGGGAGGGAAGCTAAGACTGGAATATTGAGTGGGTTTGTCAGTGAATTTACTGTACAGTAGGTCTACTGTAAACCATTTCCCTATCTTGGGCCTCAAGAAGGGTAATACCTAACCACTCTGTCCCTTGTGGACAACCTGTCAACTGTCTACCATAGAGAAAAACAGGCTACTGTTACAGCATGATGCCAGCCTGTGTAACCTCGTCCCCAGGCTACTGTTACAGCATGATGCCAGCCTGTGTAACCTCGTCCCCAGGCTACTGTTACAGCATGATGCCAGCCTGTGTAACCTCGTCCCCAGGCTACTGTTACAGCATGATGCCAGCCTGTGTAACTTCGTCCCCAGGCTACTGTTACAGCATGATGCCAGCCTGTGTAACCTCGTCCCCAGGCTACTGTTACAGCATGATGCCAGCCTGTGTAACCTCGTCCCCAGGCTACTGTTACAGCATGATGCCAGCCTGTGTAACCTCGTCCCCAGGCTACTGTTACAGCATGATGCCAGCCTGTGTAACCTCGTCCCCAGGCTACTGTTACAGCATGATGCCAGCCTGTGTAACTTCGTCCCCAGGCTACTGTTACAGCATGATGCCAGCCTGTGTAACTTCGTCCCCAGGCTACTGTTACAGCATGATGCCAGCCTGTGTAACCTCGTCCCCAGGCTACTGTTACAGCATGATGCCAGCCTGTGTAACTTCGTCCCCAGGCTACTGTTACAGCATGATGCCAGCCTGTGTAACCTCGTCCCCAGGCTACTGTTACAGCATGATGCCAGCCTGTGTAACCTCGTCCCCAGGCTACTGTTACAGCATGATGCCAGCCTGTGTAACCTCGTCCCCAGGCTACTGTTACAGCATGATGCCAGCCTGTGTAACCTCGTCCCCAGGCTACTGTTACAGCATGATGCCAGCCTGTGTAACCTCGTCCCCAGGCTACTGTTACAGCATGATGCCAGCCTGTGTAACTTCGTCCCCAGGCTACTGTTACAGCATGATGCCAGCCTGTGTAACTTCGTCCCCAGGCTACTGTTACAGCATGATGCCAGCCTGTGTAACTTCGTCCCCAGACTACTGTTACAGCATGATGCCAGCCTGTGTAACTTCGTCCCCAGGCTACTGTTACAGCATGATGCCAGCCTGTGTAACCTCGTCCCCAGGCTACTGTTACAATGTGATGCCAGCCTATGTAACCTCGGATTGGGACAGACCAGGCCAGGGGCAGCGCCAGCGCCAGGGCCTCTGGATCCTTGTGCTCGTCAGGTGAGGGAGGCAAGGCGGGTTGGAGGCGGACCCCAAAGGGGTGTTGACCCCAAAGACCAATCACCACGGGCCCTCTGGCCAGTACTTATTTGCAGGCCTGGGGGGAAGCCAGTGCTCTAGCCCATAAACCTCTAACTTCTCTCCTGTTGATCAGTCATTGCTGTCCGCCCAGAACCATAGCATGGTGAGTGAGTCCGCTGCCTCCTGTATATGGGGTTATACATATGGGGTGTATATGGGGTTTCAGAGATGATGGGTCATTTTACAACTTTACAGGGGTGTAATAATTGACAGACTTGTTAGATATGTGGTTCCAGAGGTGTTGTGTCATGACTGTACATGGGGTTATTCATTCATTTGTGTATTGTATTGTGTGAACTCTGATTTGGAATGATACACTGTAACTGCTGTTGTACAGCTCACATGTAACATTTACTGTTGTACAGCTCACATGTAACATTTACTGTTGTACAGCTCACATGTAACATTTACTGTTGTACAGCTCACATGTAACATTTACTGTTGTACAGCTCACATGTAACATTTACTGTTGTACAGCTCACATGTAACATTTACTGTTGTACAGCTCACATGTAACATTTACTGTTGTACAGCTCACATGTAACATTTACTGTTGTACAGCTCACATGTAACAGGCCACAAATGGAAGGAACAACACAGTTAAAGGTTTCTGATATTGGGGGAAACATGTTTACATGCATCAAAGATGATTGATTTCATATTTCTCTGCAGACTTCCTACACAGATAAAGGGGAGAAGGTAAGTGGATCATCATTATTTCTACAAAACACTTAGTTGTTTGAAAGGAGACAAAATGTAAAAGGATCTTGAGTTGATGATGAAATAGGGAGAAATATCACGTTCTCTGACTCCTTGGGTTACAACTTGTGTTTTAATGACAAATGAACAACAAGCGGACTAACCCTCCGTATGGAGAAGAGTTTGTGAATATACTATTGTTGATACATTATTTGTTTATCCTTTTCACCTTTAGCCAGAGAAGGGAAAATTTGTCAAGTTCCACCATGTGACCTTCTGGGTGGGCAATGCCAAACAGGTGAGTCTTTAAACACAAGTCCTCTCTGAAGACTTGAAAAGTTATCCATCATATCTGATCACATCCACAACATTTAATCATATGCTGTATGCTTTTGACATGGCATGACAACTTATTAGAGGTGATATCACATTCTCATCCTCACAATGAGCGATACAGTAGCACTCATGAGAGCTTGACAACGTGCACAGCAGGATCACACGTTGTCCTGAATGAACCTTGCTTTCTAAAGGGAGGCTCACTCAGGCCATTGCTCTTAGGTTAGTTGACTTTTGCCTTACTCTGTGTAACTAACTGAGCTAACAGTCCAGAACTGAAAACTTTCTGAAAAAGCACTAATGCTGCTGAACTTACAAGCCTTTTATAGCCATTTATTGAACTGACAAATAGACCACTGTAGTAACAACCAGGGTTGGGTCATTTATCATTTAAATCAGTCAATACAGGAAGTGATTTGAATTTAAAATAAAAAACATCTTCTCCTTTTCAGTTATTGAAAATATATGGCCTTTTTTCTAATTGAATTGGAATTTCAGTTTTTTTCCTGAATTGACTAACTTCAATTAGATTTGACCCAAACCCTGTTGACACAGTTTGTGGTATATCATATCTGTAATAGCTGACTTAATCTTTGCGGACCCAGAGAGGCAACAGGTGGGTGTTTACTGGGTAAACAAAAGTTGGACATTTCAAAGGCTTAAAAGTTCACGTAAAAGTTCATTCAACCCTACTATGAAAGCATTTGGGTCACATGCTGCGCACAGGGTTGAGCAATCACACCCACAGTGTAACACCAGGGTCAACATTTTGCGTAAGTCAATGTTCCAAATGTTTGTAAAACTTTATTTGATGTGTACCTACATAAGAACTTAATAGCACATATTTTCTGTTTATGAATGTGTTATGGGTTATGATTGTGGTTTGTATGGGTTATGAAGGTGTTATGTATGGGTTATCAATATATTATGTATGGGATATGAATGTGTCATGTATGGGTTATGAAGGTGTTATTTATATGTTATGAACGTGTTGTGTATGGGTTATGAATGTGTTATGTACAGGTTATTAATGTGTTATGTATAGGTTGTTCATGTGTTATGTATGTGTTATTAATGTGTTATGAAATCATTATGTATTCTCTGTGCAGGCGGCTGTGTTCTACTGTGACAAGATGGGCTTTGAGCCAGTGGCCTACAAGGGTCTGGAGACGGGCAGCCGAGAGGTGGTGTCCCATGTCATCAAACAGGATAAGGTAGCGTACATCTCATACCCACTTCTGGACACATAGAACCGGTTTCTCTGACCCATATTAAGGCTAATCCTAGACTAAAAATGAATATCCATTGAAGGTCCTCTTAGTCCAAGATTAGGCAAGGCTGTGTTTGGGAAACTGGCCCATGGTTGGTCTCGAGCTTTTAAAACTCCAACATTGACTGACTTTTATACCTTCGTCAGATGAAGTATTGACCATGTTGTTCTTTATTCCTCACCCAGATATTATTTGTCTTCGAATCTGCTCTGAATCCAGGAAATGAAGGCAGGTTTTCTTCTCAAAGTTGACACCTTTAAAAGGCTACATTTCTGATATATACCTTGTATGAAAGACCACCAGTAAGTCATATAAGTTTATGTTTCAAAATAGTTTTATTTTCTCTCAGAAATGGGGGAACACTTGATGAAGCATGGGGATGGGGTCAAAGACATTGCTTTCCAAGTGGAGGACCTTGCATTCTTAATCAAGGTAAGTCAAAATTGGTGGGTAGAGTCTGGAGGGTGGAGTCTGGAGGGTGGTGGGTAGAGGGTGGAGTCTGGAGGGTGGTGGGTAGAGGGTGGAGTCTGGAGGGTGGTGGGTAGAGGGTGGAGTCTGGAGGGTGTTGGGTAGAGGGTGGTGGGTAGAGGGTGGAGGGTGAAAGGTAGAGGGTGGAGTCTGGAGGGTGGTGGGTAGAGGGTGGAGTCTGGAGGGTGGTGGGTAGAGGGTGGAGTCTGGAGGGTGGTGGGTAGAGGGTGGAGTCTGGAGGGTGGTGGGTATAGGGTGGTGGGTATAGGGTGGAGGGTGGAGTCTAGAGGGTGGAGGGTAGAGGGTGGTGGGTATAGGGTGGAGGGTGGAGTCTGGAGGGTAGTGGGTAGAGGGTGGAGTCTGGAGGGTGGTGGGTAGAGGGTGGTGGGTATAGGGTGGAGGGTGGAGTCTGGAGGGTGGTGGGTATAGGGTGGTGGGTATAGGGTGGAGGGTGGAGTCTAGAGGGTGGAGGGTAGAGGGTGGTGGGTATAGGGTGGAGGGTGGAGTCTGGAGGGTGGTGGGTATAGGGTGGTGGGTATAGGGTGGAGGGTGGAGTCTGGAGGGTAGAGGGTGGAGGGTAGAGGGTAGAGTCTGGAGGGTGGTGGGTATAGGGTGGTGGGTATAGGGTGGAGGGTGGAGTCTGGAGGGTGGAGGGTAGAGGGTGGAGGGTAGAGGGTGGAGGGTATAGGGTGGAGGGTGGAGTCTGGAGGGTGGTGGGTATAGGGTGGGTGGTATAGGGTGGAGGGTGGAGTCTGGAGGGTGGAGTCTGGAGGGTAGAGGGTGGAGGGTAGAGGGTGGAGGGTGGAGGGTAGAGTCTGGTGGGTGGAGGGTAGAGGGTGGAGGGTGGAGGGTAGAGGGTAGAGTCTGGAGGGTGGTGGGTATAGGGTGGAGGGTGGAGGGTAGAGGGTGGAGGGTAGAGGGTGGAGGGTAGAGGGTAGAGTCTGGAGGGTGGTGGGTAGAGGGTAGAGGGTGGAGTCTGGAGGGTGGTGGGTAGAGGGTGGAGTCTGGAGGGTGGTGGGTGGAGGGTAGAGGGTGGAGGGTAGAGGGTGGAGGGTAGAGGGTGGAGGGTAGAGGGTAGAGTCTGGAGGGTGGTGGGTAGAGGGTGGAGTCTGGAGGGTGGTGGGTAGAGGGTAGAGGGTGGAGGGTAGAGGGTGGAGGGTAGAGGGTAGAGTCTGGAGGGTGGTGGGTAGAGGGTGGAGGGTGAAAGGTAGAGGGTGGAGTCTGGAGGGTGGTGGGTAGAGGGTAGAGGGTGGAGGGTGGAGTCTGGAGGGTGGAGGGTAGAGGGTGGAGGGTGGAGTCTGGAGGGTGGAGGGTAGAGTCTGGAGGGTGGTGGGTAGAGGGTAGAGGGTGGAGTCTGGAGGGTGGTGGGTAGAGGGTGGAGTCTGGAGGGTGGAGGGTAGAGGGTGGTGGGTATAGGGTGGAGGGTGGAGTCTGGAGGGTGGTGGGTATAGGGTGGTGGGTATAGGGTGGAGGGTGGAGTCTAGAGGGTGGAGGGTAGAGGGTGGTGGGTATAGGGTGGAGGGTGGAGTCTGGAGGGTGGTGGGTATAGGGTGGTGGGTAGAGGGTGGAGGGTGGAGTCTGGAGGGTAGAGGGTGGAGGGTAGAGGGTGGAGGGTAGAGGGTAGAGTCTGGAGGGTGGTGGGTATAGGGTGGTGGGTATAGGGTGGAGGGTGGAGTCTGGAGGGTGGTGGGTAGAGGGTGGTGGGTATAGGGTGGTGGGTAGAGGGTGGTGGGTAGAGGGTGGAGGGTAGAGGGTGGAGGGTAGAGGGTGGAGGGTAGAGGGTGGAGGGTAGAGGGTGGTGGGTAGAGGGTGGAGGGTAGAGGGTGGAGGGTAGAGGGTGGAGGGTAGAGGGTGGTGGGTGGAGGGTAGAGGGTAGCTGCCTTAATCAACATCCACTTCATCGGTGCCCGGGAAGCTGGGGGTTAACTGCCTTGCTCAAGTGTAGAACGGCATATTTTTCCACCTTGCCGGCTCAGGGATGGGAACCAGGGACCTTTCGGTTAATGACCCAACGTTCTTAACCGCTAGGAAGGACTAAATGCCACAGATGAACCCAGTACCCTGTCTGTCCCTCTTCTAGGTTAAACACAGGGCTTGAATAAACTCTGCTCTGGGTCCATTGCCCCAAGGGAAAGCTGCTGTCATTGAACGTGCAGAGAGATAGCATAGCAACCTTCCAGAGAGAGAGATAGCATAGCAACCTTCCAGAGAGAGAGAGATAGTATAGCAACCTTCCCCTTCTTTCTCTTCCATGATTTCTCTCAAATACATTTTTTGTCAAAGCAACAAAGATATTTCATAATTTAACAGAGGTATTTCTATCTTTTAACCAAAAGGGGAAAGTAGCTGCAGTGTGTCTGGTCAAAGTGTCTGAAGCTGTGTGGTGGAGTGATAACAGGTTAGGTGCTTTCTTGCTTATGTGTATTGGGTATTTGTCCTGTAACTGAGTTCTGAACTGTTTGCAGAAAGCTAAAGAGCGCGGGGCGGTGGTGGTCAAGGAGCCTTGGATTGAGCAAGATAGCCACGGCAAAGTCAAATACGCTGTCGTTCAGACGGTGAGTCCTCTATCTCATTCTCTCTCTCTCTCTCTCTCTCTTTCCCTCTCTTTCTCTCTCTTTCTCGCTCTTCAACTTAGTCTCTCTCTGTCACATACTGTAAATACATTTGACCTGATACAGTTGAGGTACTGTAGTATTTGACCTGATACAGTTGAGGTACTGTAGTATTTGACCTGATACAGTTGAGGTACTGTAATATTTGACCTGATACAGTCGAGGTACTGTAGTATTTGACCTGATAGAGTTGAGGTACTGTAATATTTGACCTGATACAGTTGAGGTACTGTAGTATTTGACCTGATACAGTTGAGGTACTGTAATATTTGACCTGATACAGTTGAGGTACTGTAGTATTTGACCTGATACAGTTGAGGTACTGTAGTATTTGACCTGATACAGTTGAGGTACTGTAGTATTTGACCTGATACAGTTGAGGTACTGTAGTATTTGACCTGATAGAGTTGAGGTACTGTAATATTTGACCTGATACAGTTGAGGTACTGTAGTATTTGACCTGATACAGTTGAGGTACTGTAGTATTTGACCTGATACAGTTGAGGTACTGTAGTATTTGACCTGATACAGTTGAGGTACTGTAGTATTTGACCTGATACAGTTGAGGTACTGTAGTATTTGACCTGATACAGTTGAGGTACTGTAGTATTTGACCTGATACAGTTGAGGTACTGTAGTATTTGACCTGATACAGTTGAGGTACTGTAGTATTTGACCTGATACAGTTGAGGTACTGTAGTATTTGACCTGATAGAGTTGAGGTACTGTAGTATTTGACCTGATAGAGTTGAGGTACTGTAGTATTTGACCTGATACAGTTGAGGTACTGTAGTATTTTAGCTGATAGAGTTGAGGTACTGTAGTTCTTAATGAACAGCTGCCTTCCCCATATTCCCCTAGTATGGGGATACAACACACACTCTCATTGAGTACATGGGACCCTACAAAGGCCTGTTTCTGCCCGGATACAACGCACCTGTGGTGAAGGACTGCCTGCTACCCACACTGTGAGTCACAATCACATTATGACTCTCTAAAGCAGCGTTTACATTTTCTCTCATCATAATTCAACACAAACGGAGTCAGATTTATAGCCTCAAGTCACTGGTGTTTTGTATGCTTTGACAGCTCAGCCACAGTCAGACAGACTCACTCATCCCCCCTATCTCTCTCCAGGCCGCCAGGACTTCTAAACTTCATTGATCACATTGTGGGAAACCAGCCAGACGATGCAATGGTGCCCGTGTCAGACTGGTGAGGGTCCCTACAGGTTGCACATACACGGCTGGCAGCACATCGAGACAGGGGACAAAGGGGAAGATTAACATCTAGGGCTGTCCTTACATAGAAACATCTAAGGCTGTTCTTACATAAAAACATCTAGGGCTGTCCTTACATAAAAACATCTAGGGCTGTCCTTACATAAAAACATCTAGGGCTGTCCTTACATAAAAACATCTAAGGCTGTCCTTACATAAAAACATCTAGGGCTGTCCCTGCATAACAACATCTAGGGCTGTCCTTACATAGAAACATCTAGGGCTGTCCTTACATAAAAACATCTAGGGCTGTCCTTACATAACAACATCTAGGGCTGTCCTTACATAGAAACATCTAGGGCTGTCCTTACATAGAAACATCTAATTCACTGCATCAGCCTATGTCGTCCCTCCGCATCTGCGGTGGAAGGTGGCCGAGCTACAGCGGTGTTTGTCAGACCATGAGACACCCCGAAAATCGGTCTTCTCACGAAAACGTCTGTAGTGTCTGAACGGTTTGGCCTATAAACTAATATGACCACTCTGTGGACAGATGAGACTCTCACGAACACGATGACCCTAACCTTATCCTGTGTGTTATTATTTTATTTTTTATTGATTTCACCTTTATTTAACCAGATAGGCCAGTTGAGAACAAGTTCTCATTTATAACTGCGACCTGGCCAAGACAAAGCAAAGCAGTGCGACAAAATCAACAACACAGAGTTACACATGAGAATAAACAAACGTACAGTCAATAACACAATAGAAAATCTATATACAGAGTGCAAATGTAGGACAATAAATAGGCCATAGTGGTGAAATAATTACAAATTAGCATTAACACTGGACTGATAGATGTGCAGATGATGTGCAAATATAGATACTGGAGTGCAAAATTAGCTAAAATAATAAATATGGGGATGAGGTAGTAGGGTGGTCTATTTACAGAAGGGCTATATACAGGTGCAGTGATCGATAAGCAGCTTTGACAGCTGATGCTTAAAGTTAGTGAGGGAGATGGTAGTCTCCAGCTTCAGTGATTTTTGCAATTCGTTCCAGTCATTGGCAGCAGAGAACTGGAGGAATGGCGGCCAAAGGAGGTGTTGGCTTTGGGGATGACCAGTGAGATATACCTGCTGGAGTGCATGCTACGGGTGGGTGTTGATATGGTGACCAGCGAGCTGAGATAAGGCGGGGATTTACCTAACAAAGACTTATAGATGACCTGGAGCCAGTGGGTTTGGCGATGAATATGTAGTGAGGGCCAGCCAACGAGAGAATACAGGTCGCAGTGGTGGTATATGTTAAGACTATTGAGACCCATAGTTTGAGAGATGCACTGATAGTTAATGAACCACACTTACCATCCACTGTCTCCAGGTATCAGAACTGCTTGCTGTTCCACCGGTTTTGGTCGATAGATGACAAACAGATTCACACACAGTACAGCGCCCTGAGGTCCATCGTAGTGACCAACTATGAGGAGACCATCAAGATGCCAATCAACGAACCTGCTCCTGGCAAGAAGAAGTCGCAAATCCAGGTCAGACCCCTAACCTTTAACATCTCTGTGTGTGTGCTTGTGTGTGCGTGTGTGTCACAGGAGGCTGCTGAGGGGAGGACGGCTCATAATAATGTCTGGAATGGAGTCGATGGAATGGTATCAAACACATGGAAACCACGTGTTTTAAGGTTTTCATACCATTCCATGCTTAGGAAACAACAGGTGTAGACTAACAGTGAACTGCTTACTTTCCCAACAATTCAGAGAAAAAGAGAGTCACATGATGCTGTGAAGGAAAGGAGCCTCCCGATAAAACACTCCCAAAGTTCGATAGAATAGTCAATTTAGTATAATTGTTTTTGAGGGGTAATTTACTTTTATTAGTTTTATCAAAGTTTTTCAACCTCCGTTTCCTGTAGTCCACGATCATCTCCTTTGTCTTGTTGACGTTGAGGGAGAGGTTGTTGTCATGGCACCACACAGCCAGGTCTCTGATCTCCTCCCTATAGGCTGTCTCATCGTCGTCAGTGATCAGGCCTACCACCGTTGTGTTGTCGGCAAACTTAATGATGGTGTTGGAGTCGTGTGCGGGCCATGCAGTCATGGGTGAACAGGGAGTACAGGAGGGGACTAAGCACGCACCCGAGGGGCCCCCGTGTTGAGGGTCAGCGTGGTGGATGTGTTGTTGCCTACCCTCACCCTGGGGGTGACCCGTCAGTAAGTCTAGGATCGAGTTGCAGAGGGAGGTGTTTAGTCCCAGGGTCCTTAGCTTAGTGATGAGCATTGAGGGACACCACGGTGTTGAACGCTGAGCTGTAGTCAATGAACAGCATTCTCTCGTAGATGTTACTTTTGTCCAGGTGGGAAAGGGCAGTGTGGAGTGTAGTAGAGATTACATCATCTGTGGATCGGTTGGGGCGGTATGCGATTTGGAGTGGGTCCAGAGTGTTTGGGATGATGGTGTTGATGTGATGGTGTTGATGTGAGCCATGGCCAGCCTTTCAAAGCATTTCATGGCTACAGATTTGAGTGCTACGGGCGATAGTCATTTAGACAGGTTACCTTGGCGTTCTTGGGGACAGGGATTATTGTTGTCTGCTTGAAATAGTATACAGTGGTGGAAAAAGTACCCAATTGTCATACTTGAGTAAAAGTAAATAATAGAAAATTACTCAAGTGAAAGTCACCCAGTAAAATACTACTTGAGTAAAAGTATTTGGTTTTAAATATACTTAAGTATCAAAAGGAAATGTAATTGAAAAAAATGTACTTAAGTATCAAAAGTAAAAGTATAAATCATTTCAAATACCTTATAGTAAGCAAACCAGACGGCACCATTTACTTGTTTTCTAAATGTACGGATAGCCAGGGGAACACTCCAACACTCAGACATCATTTACAGATAGCCAGGGGAACACTCCAACACTCAGACATCATTTACAGATAGCCAGGGGAACACTCCAACACTCAGACATCATTTACAGATAGCCAGGGGAACACTCCAACACTCAGACATAATTTACAGATAGCCAGGGGAACACTCCAACACTCAGACATAATTTATAAACTAAGCATTTGTGTTTAGTGAGTCCGCCAGATTAAGTATTTTACACCACTGGCTTGAAACATGTACAGTTGAAGTCGAAAGTTTACAAATACATTTAAACTCAGTTTTTCACAATTCCTGACATTTAATCCTAGTAAAAAAATCCCTGTCTTAGGTCAGTTAGGATCACCACTTTATTTAAGAATGTGAAATGTCAGAATAATAGTAGAGAGAATGATTTATTTAAGCTTTTATTTATTTCATCACATTCCCAGTGGGTCAGAAGTTTACATACACTCAATTAGTATTTGGTAGCATTGCCTTTAAATTGTTTAACTTGGGTCAAATGTTTCGGGTAGCCTTCCACAAGCTTCCTACAATAAGTTGGGTGAATTTTGGCCCATTCCTCCTGACAGAACTGGTGTAACTGAGTCAGGTTTGTAGGCCTCCTCGCTCGCACACGCTTTTTCAGTTCTTCCCACAAATTTTCTATAGGATTGAGGTCAGGGCTTTGTGATGGCCACTCCAATACCTTGACTTTGTTGTCCTTAATCCATTTTTGCCACAACTTTGGAAGTATGCTTGGGGTCCATTTGGAAGACCCATTTGCGACCAAGCTTTAACTTTCTGACATGAGATGTTGCTTCAATATATCCACATCATTTCCTTCCTCATGATGCCATCTATTATGTGAAGTGCACCAGTCCCTCCTGCAGCAAAGCCCCCCCACAACATGATGCTGCCACCCCCCGTGCTTCACGGTTGGGATGGTGTTCTTCGGCTTGCAAGCGTCCCCCTTTTTCCTCCAAACATAACAATGGTCATTATGGCCAAACAGTTCTATTTTTGTTTCATCAGACCAGAGGACATTTCTCCAAAAAGTACGATCTTTGTCCCCATGTGCAGTTGCAAACCGTAGTCTGGCTTTTTTATGGCAGTTTTGGAGCAGTGGCTTCCTTGTTGAGCGGCCTTTCAGGTTATGTCGATATAGGACTCGTTTTACTGTGGCTATAGATACTTTTGTACCTGTTTCCTCCAGCATCTTCACAAGGTCCTTTGCTGTTGTTCTGGGATTGATTTGCACTTTTCGCACCAAAGTATGTTCATCTCTAGGAGACAGAACGTGTCTCCTTCCGAGCGGTATGCCGGCTGCGTGGTCCCATGGTGTTTATACTTGCGTACTATTGTTTGTAAAGATGAATGTGGTACCTTCAGGCATTTGGAAATTGCTCCCAAGGATGAACCAGACTTTTGGAGGTCTACAATTGTTTTTCTGAGGTCTTGGCTGATTTCTTTTGATTTTCCCATGATGTCGAGCAAAGAGGCACTGAGTTTGAAAGTAGGCCGTGAAATACATCCACAGGTACACCTCCAATTGACTCAAATTATGTAAATTAGCCTATCAGAAGCTTCTAAAGCCATGACATCATATTCTGGAATTTTCCAAGCTGTTTAAAGGCACAGTCAACTTATTTTATCTAAACTTCTGACCCACTGGAATTATAAGTGAAATGATCTGTCTGAAAAACAATTGTTGGAAGAATTACTTGTGTCATGCACAAAGTAGATGTCCTAACCGACTTGCCAAAACTATAGTTTGTTAACATGAAATGTGTGGAGTGATGGAAAATTAGTTTTAATGACTTCAACCTAAGTGTATGTAAACTTCCGAATGCAACTGTAGCTTTTACAGACTGGGTCAGGGAGAGGTTGAAAATGTCAGTGAAGACACTTACCAGCTGGTCAGCACATGCTCTGAGTATGCGTCCTGGTAATCCGTCTGGCTCTGCGAACTTGTGAATGTTAACCTGTTTAAAGGTCTTACTGACATTGGCTACGGAGAGCCTGATCACACAGTCATCTGGAATAGCTGATGCTCTCATGCATGGTTCAGTGTTGTTAGCATCAAAGCGAGCATGGAAGGTATTTGCTCGTCTGGTAGGCTCGCGTCACTGGACAGTTTGCGACTGGGTTTCCCTTTGTAATCTGTGATACTTTGCAAGCCCTGCCACATCCGACGAGCGTCAGAGCCGGTGTAGTAGGATTTGATCTTGGTCCTGTATTGACACTTTGCCTATTTTGATGGTTCGTCCGAGGTTGTAGCGGGATTTCTTATAAGACACCGGATTAATGTCCCACTCCTTCAAAGTGGCAGTTCTAGACTTTAGCTCTGCCTGATTCTCACCTCTAGTTGCACAGGTGACATGCTACTAGAAATGAGGTCAAACGGATTTCAATTTTCCGGCATGCGAGTACTGGCCACTAGGAGCGCCGCCTCTGGATGAGCATTTTCTTGTTTACTTATGGCCTTACAGTATACAGTTCGCTGAGTGCGGTCTTAGTGGCAGCATTGGTTTGTGGTGGTAAATAGACTGCTATGGTAAATAGTGTGGTCTATAGCTTATCATGAGGTATTCTAACTTGACGCCTGTGGTGTATGTGTGTGTGTTTACGTGTCTGTGTGTCAGTATTATAACTTGATTGTGATCTTATTTCAACAGGAGTATTGTGACTACAATGGAGGGCCTGGTGTCCAGCACATCGCCCTGAACACGTCAGACATCATTCAAGCCGTAAGTCTGATGAGGAAAGAAATACAACATTACAGAGCCTTCAGAAAGTATTTATATCCCTTAACCTATTTCACATTTTGTTCCTTCAGCCTGAATTCAAAATTGATTAAATATATATCCCTCACCTATCTACACACAATACATCATAATGACAAATTTAGAACATGTTTTAGAAATCTTTGCAAATTTGTTGAAAATTAAATACAGTAATATCTAATTTACATAAGTATTCACGCCGCTGACTAAGTTAGGAAGGATGCATGTATCTTTGTAGTGAACAGGTGTATTGATATACCATCCAAAGTGTAATTAATAACTTCACCATGCTCACAGGGATATTTAATGTTTTTTTTATTGTTTTTATCCATCTACCAATAGGTGCCCTTCTTTGCGAGGCATTGGAAAACCTCCCTTGTCATTGTGGTTGAATCTGTGGTTGAAATTCACTTCTCCACTGAAGGGTCTTACAGATAATTGTATTTGTGGTGTACAGAAATGAGGTAGTCATTACAAAAATAATGTTAAACACTATTATTGCACACAGAGTGAGTCCATGCAACTTATGTGACTTGTTAAGCACATTTTTACTCCCCATAAAGGGGTTGAATAATTATTGACTCAAGACATTTCAACTTTTCATTTTTTGTTAATTTGTAAAAAAAAAAAAAAAAAATCCACTTTGACATTATGGGGTGTTGTGTGTAGGCGTTACCCAACAATCTCAATGTATTCAATTTTAAATTCAGGCTGTAACAAACACAATGTGGAAAAAGTCAAGGGGTGTGAATACATTCTAAAGTATATCAGTTGAATATTTACAACCCAAACAGATTAATAGCTTTAACGGAGACATTCTAAGTAAGCAAGGATAGGCAAGACTTTCCCTGAGATATAGCTGTATACTCCTCTACTCCATGGCATACAGCTATGTCTTAGGGAAAGGCAAGGCATTGGAAATACTGCATAGCCATCAGCTTCATCCATCCCGTCTTCTTCTCTTGAGCTAAGCAAGTAGTGACAGGCTTAAGATCATCTAACCCTGTCTTGAACAGATCGTGAACCTCCGAGCACGGGGGATGGACTTCCTGGCGGCCCCTGACGTTTACTATGAGAGCCTTAGGGAGAACCTCAAGAAATCCAAGATCAAGGTGAAGGAGGACCTCAAGAGGCTACAGGTACATAGAGGCATGTCTTTAATCACATAATGGGGCTCTTTCTCAATTCATAATTTCTTTGATTCCTCACATCCTCTCTTCTCGCTTCCTTCTCAAAATGCATTGAAGGAAAAAGTCCTAGGTTCCTCCCCTCTGACCTTATCCTCCAATGCGTTTTAAGAAGCAGACAAGGAGAGGGGCTGCAAGGAATCGAGGAGCTGATCAGAGCTGATACTTTTTGCTGTGTCCAGATCTCCTTATTAATTATCTCTGTCTGTCTTGGCTGAGTCAAGGAACTGAAAATCTTAGTTGACTTCGATGACAAGGGCTATCTGCTACAAATCTTCACTAAGCCTGTGCAGGACCGACCAACACTTTTTTTGGAAGTCATTCAGCGTCACAACCACTTTGTAAGTATATCAAATACCAAAGGTCAATTATATTTTCCTCTGATTATGAGTGCTCCCCAAATACTTTTCATTTTATCGGGGGAGTATAGTCCAATAGTCCCCCTTATACGTATTCATTACTAGCCCTTTATCAGGGGAGTATAGTCCAATAGTCCCCCTTATACGTATTCATTACTAGCCCTTTATCGGGGGAGTATAGTCCAATAGTCCCCCTTATACGTATTCATTACTAGCCCTTTATCAGGGGAGTATAGTCCAATAGTCCCCCTTATACATATTCATTACTAGCCCTTTATCAGGGGAGTATAGTCCAATAGCCCCCTTATACATATTCATTACTAGCCCTTTATCAGGGGAGTATAGTCCAATAGTCCCCCTTATACGTATTCATTACTAGCCCTTTATCAGGGGAGTATAGTCCAATAGCCCCCTTATACATATTCATTACTAGCCCTTTATCAGGGGAGTATAGTCCAATAGTCCCCCTTATACGTATTCATTACTAGCCCTTTATCGGGGGAGTATAGTCCAATAGTCCCCCTTATACGTATTCATTACTAGCCCTTTATCGGGGGAGTATAGTCCAATAGTCCCCCTTATACGTATTCATTACTAGCCCTTTATCGGGGGAGTATAGTCCAATAGTCCCCCTTATACATATTCATTACTAGCCCTTTATCGGGGGAGTATAGTCCAATAGTCCCCCTTATACGTATTCATTACTAGCCCTTTATCGGGGGAGTATAGTCCAATAGTCCCCCTTATACGTATTCATTACTAGCCCTTTATCAGGGGAGTATAGTCCAATAGCCCCCTTATACATATTCATTACTAGCCCTTTATCAGGGGAGTATAGTCCAATAGTCCCCCTTATACGTATTCATTACTAGCCCTTTATCGGGGGAGTATAGTCCAATAGTCCCCCTTATACGTATTCATTACTAGCCCTTTATCGGGGGAGTATAGTCCAATAGTCCCCCTTATACGTATTCATTACTAGCCCTTTATCGGGGGAGTATAGTCCAATAGTCCCCCTTATACATATTCATTACTAGCCCTTTATCGGGGGAGTATAGTCCAATAGTCCCCCTTATACGTATTCATTACTAGCCCTTTATCGGGGGAGTATAGTCCAATAGTCCCCCTTATACGTATTCATTACTAGCCCTTTATCAGGGGAGTATAGTCCAATAGTCCCCCTTATACGTATTCATTACTAGCCCTTTATCGGGGGAGTATAGTCCAATAGTCCCCCTTATACGTATTCATTACTAGCCCTTTATCAGGGGAGTATAGTCCAATAGTCCCCCTTATACGTATTCATTACTAGCCCTTTATCGGGGGAGTATAGTCCAATAGTCCCCCTTATACATATTCATTACTAGCCCTTTATCGGGGGAGTATAGTCCAATAGTCCCCCTTATACATATTCATTACTAGCCCTTTATCGGGGGAGTATAGTCCAATAGTCCTCCTTATACGTATTCATTACTAGCCCTTTATCAGGGGAGTATAGTCCAATAGTCCCCCTTATACGTATTCATTACTAGCCCTTTATCGGGGGAGTATAGTCCAATAGTCCCCCTTATACGTATTCATTACTAGCCCTTTATCAGGGGAGTATAGTCCAATAGTCCCCCTTATACGTATTCATTACTAGCCCTTTATCAGGGGAGTATAGTCCAATAGCCCCCTTATACGTATTCATTACTAGCCCTTTATCAGGGGAGTATAGTCCAATAGTCCCCCTTATACGTATTCATTACTAGCCCTTTATCAGGGGAGTATAGTCCAATAGCCCCCTTATACGTATTCATTACTAGCCCTTTATCAGGGGAGTATAGTCCAATAGTCCCCCTTATACGTATTCATTACTAGCCCTTTATCGGGGGAGTATAGTCCAATAGTCCCCCTTATACGTATTCATTACTAGCCCTTTATCGGGGGAGTATAGTCCAATAGTCCCCCTTCCTCTCTATTTATCTCACACACAAAGTCACCACATGCCCTTGTAAGCCCATAAAACCGGCAACACGTGTGTAAACGCGCACGGGTTATCACCTGTTTACGGCTCCCACCCAGGGCAAACACAACACAGAGCTCCCACCCAGGGCAAACACAACACAGAGCTCCCACCCAGGGCAAACACAACACAGAGCTCCCACCCAGGGCAAACACAACACAGAGCTCCCACCCAGGGCAAACACAACACAGAGCTCCCACCCAGGGCAAACACAACACAGAGCTCCCACCCAGGGTAAACACAACACAGAGCTGTAAAGGATCAGTAACTCTATCACAGAGAGAGCTGGAACTG
The DNA here is from genome assembly GCA_023634145.1 of Thymallus thymallus. NCBI lineage: Eukaryota > Metazoa > Chordata > Actinopteri > Salmoniformes > Salmonidae > Thymallus > Thymallus thymallus. The sequence continues at coordinate 41,795,878 of CM042391.1, read as the reverse complement.
AGCTAGAGTTATGGATTGGGTTTCACCCTGTGGCACTTTGTTTGGTTTCTAAGCGAGTCCCCTCTCACTACACCACACCAAAGGAACTGTGGGAGAAACCACCAACACTTTCTTGGTCTTTACCGTCTTGATCTTTTGATGACACTTTAAAATATTTACATGATTACTTGGAGCTCATAAATTAGATGTAATGTTCTGAGGCAAGCTGGCGTTTGAACATAAATCCCTGGGGGAGTGTTTAAGTGTTTAGCCTCTGTATCAGGAAGTGAACACCAAAGACATTAAAGCCGAATCATAGACTTTATCCTTTCCAATAACCAAAAGCTGTAAGTGAGTTCATCCCTTCACCCATTACAAATAGAACAGAATGAGGCAGGATAGGATCTTGACGTTAACTGCTGAAGTAAAAACAGAGTTTTAATAAATACATTTGATTGATTGACTAAGTTGGACCTGTGTGTTTGTGTTTGTGTGTGTGTGTGTGTGTGTGTGTGTGTGTGTGTGTGTGTGTGTGTGTGTGTGTGTGTGTGTGTGTGTGTGTGTGTTTATCCCACCACAGGGCTTTGGGGCAGGAAACTTCAAATCTCTGTTTGAGGCCATTGAGAAGGACCAGGATGCCAGGGGCAACCTCACCGTTTATAACTAATATCACACCACCATTGTATGGCTACACCAATGAAGCCAAGTTATTATGTTCTACTGAATGTTCAATGTTGTATGGCTTTGCTTAAAGAGATTTAGAACAGAGATTTAGCACCTATTTTGATAAATGTACGGAACAATTACAAAGCAATCTGTGAAATGTCCGTATTCTACCATCACTGCGATAACATGCGCCAGATTTCCATCTTTTACCTTTGTAAGGTAAGTGCCTGCATACCTTACATGATGATAATTCTGATACAAATTATATATGACTGAAAATGTATATGAATGACCTAGTCTTGCCACAGGATTTGTCAGATAAATACAAAACATGTTAATTTAACAATTTAGACCATATTCAGCACCGGTGGTTTTTATTTCAAAATAATTTATTTGCATATAATTGGAATGAAGCCAGGTTAATACATCTGTGATGGCACATAGTTACATATAGATATAATTTCTATACAGAAAGCATGTATTCTTTTTCAAAACCTGGACAAAAATGGATAAATATATTAGTAAATAAATATATTAGTGATATATCACCATATTGAAATGTTCTATTATATATAAAATACAACACTTTATTTCATTTATGTTTTTGTCTTTCTCTTTTTGTACACAAAGTATCCAAAATATAGTGACAGATCCCTTCCGTTTCTATAGGGATTGTGTTCTATTAGAAAAAAGGCAGTTTCAGCTCATTATGCATAAAAAAATAAAAAATCATGAACAGAAAATTACCTTCAAAGGGATAATAAAATAAAAATATAAAATCGCCCCCAAATGTTTCAGGGATGTGTCATACATTTTTTAATGTTTCAGGGATGTGTCATACATTTTTAAATGTTTCAGGGATGTGTCATACATTTTTAAATGTTTCAGGGATGTGTCATACATGTTTAAATGTTTCAGGGATGTGTCATACATGTTTTAATGTTTCAGGGATGTGTCATACATTTTTAAATGTTTCAGGGATGTGTCATACATTTTTTAATGTTTCAGGGATGTGTCATACATTTTTTAATGTTTCAGGGATGTGTCATACATTTTTAAATGTTTCAGGGATGTGTCATACATTTTAAATGTTTCAGGGATGTGTCATACATTTTTAAATGTTTCAGGGATGTGTCATACATTTTTAAATGTTTCAGGGATGTGTCATACATTTTTAAATGTTTCAGGGATGTGTCATACATTTTTAAATGTTTCAGGGATGTATAGGGGACTGTTCTCTACACAGTGTTCAGTCTGGTTTAACCAGGCTATAGGGGACTGTTCTCTACACAGTGTTCAGTCTGGTTTAACCAGGCTATAGGGGACTGTTCTCTACACAGTGTTCAGTCTGGTTTAACCAGGCTATAGGGGACTGTTCTCTACACAGTGTTCAGTCTGGTTTAACCAGGCTATAGGGGACTGTTCTCTACACAGTGTTCAGTCTGGTTTAACCAGGCTATAGGGGACTGTTCTCTACACAGTGTTCAGTCTGGTTTAACCAGGCTATAGGGGACTGTTCTCTACACAGTGTTCAGTCTGGTTTAACCAGGCTATAGGGGACTGTTCTCTACACAGTGTTCAGTCTGGTTTAACCAGGCTATAGGGGACTGTTCTCTACACAGTGTTCAGTCTGGTTTAACCAGGCTATAGGGGACTGTTCTCTACACAGTGTTCAGTCTGGTTTAACCAGGCTATAGGGGACTGTTCTCTACACAGTGTTCAGTCTGGTTTAACCAGGCTATAGGGGACTGTTCTCTACACAGTGTTCAGTCTGGTTTAACCAGGCTATAGGGGACTGTTCTCTACACAGTGTTCAGTCTGGTTTAACCAGCCTATAGGGGACTGTTCTCTACACAGTGTTCAGTCTGGTTTAACCAGCCTATAGGGGACTGTTCTCTACACAGTGTTCAGTCTGGTTTAACCAGGCTATAGGGGACTGTTCTCTACACAGTGTTCAGTCTGGTTTAACCAGGCTATAGGGGACTGTTCTCTACACAGTGTTCAGTCTGGTTTAACCAGGCTATAGGGGACTGTTCTCTACACAGTGTTCAGTCTGGTTTAACCAGGCTATAGGGGACTGTTCTCTACTCAAATATATAACAGACACAACCTGAAGTACTAGCTAGAGAAGCTGTCTCCAAAACACATTCAAAACGAGTTATCTGTAAATATGGTATTGAAGCTGTCTCCAAAACATTCAAAATGAGGTATCTGTAAATATGGGTCTGTAATCTGACTGCATACGATTCCATTTTCATATTTTCCTTGTTAGGCAAAACACAGATAATTGGGTTTAGATTGATGGAAGAGTAATATAAGGGTTATTTGATGATCTCAGATAATATTGAACTTCAACCGATCAATAGGAGGTAGTGAATAAAGAGCACACAACTAACCCTTTTGAAATCTGACTTAATAAGGCACAATTGAAGTAAATAGCATAGATCGTCTCATCTCATAACCGGTTCAGAGTGTTACTACTGTAGATCAGCCACATTTAAAGGTTGTTTTAAGTGCTTCCAACTATTTAGAAAATACTCTGAGGATCAATAGGTTTATTCAATTCAATGTCTGTCTCGGACACAATGCAGTCTCCTTTCGCATGTCCACTGAGGCTCCATGTATACATATACAGTAAGCACTAAAATATACTGGGGGATATATCAATAACTACACACATCTAATATGACTTGTCTTTCCTCCAGTGTTTTTATCCTCCAGGCTTCTATTTAAGTTCACCTACGTTCATTGAAGGCCACAGGTTTGTTTGGTCAATGTTTGGTTGTGAATAATGTATGTTCCCAAAGTTGAATGAATTATGAATCAATATTTTGCTACAATGTTGAGGATAAGGGCACCCTTGGTGAGCTATAGCTGCTGGTAGATGGGAAATGGAAAGAAGAAAATATCCTTGCTGGTCGACATTGATAGGGTTGTGCAATAGGTAATGGGGTTAAAGGTCAGCGGTCAGGGGTCAGGGGTGAAGAGCTGTGCTGTTCTGGAGACAGACCTACCTGTGTTCAAATAGTATTTTAAATATTTCACATACTTTTGAATATTTGCATACTTTACCCTGATTGGCGGGGTTTGCACTTTTGGGAATATTTTATTATTATTTTAACCTTTATTTAACTAGGCAAATCAGTTAAGAACAAATTCTTATTTACAACGACGGCCTACAACGGCCAAACCTGGACAATGCTAGGCCAATTGTGCTCCGCCCTATGGGACTCCCAATCACGGCTGGTCTGGATTCGAACCAGGTTGTCTGTAGTGACGCCTCTAGCACTGAGATGCAGTGTCTTAGACCACTATGTCACTTGGGGGTCCCATGAAGCCAGGCAAGCTGAATCAAGCACAGCTACAAAATTTGAAATATGTCAAATACAGTTCGAACCCAGGTCTGTCTGGAGGGACCCTCCCTCTTTCACTGGCCACCAAACCAGCACTCAGGTCAAACATACTAAGTAACCACTGGCAACATGAGGAGTGACATGAGCAAAACCAAAACAGCTTGTAATGAAAACATAGTTCAGTCTGGTTCTTTCTTTTAACCATGAAAACAAAATTACAGAACATTTTACCGAACCACAAACCAAACTAAATGTGATGAAAAGAGCTGCCATTATTGAATGAACCAACACAAGTCCCCATACTAGCCTCTAATGACCTTTCAGGATGACCTCTCAGGATGACCTTTCAGGATGCTCACTGCTGTAGGGCCAGCTAAGAAAATAACTGTTTTACTCCAATGATAAGCTTCTTGGCTCTTTTCTGTAGCTCTGAGTACCTTTGAGAAACCCACACCGATGGGAAACATTTCTGAATCTGATTTGAGTTAGGCTGGAAAGAGCAAGAAACCTCCAACTGAGCATGTATGGGGTAATACATGATACAATGGTTGTCTACGTACTGTATCTACACAAATAAAGGAGTTTATGGACATTAAAGAGATGAGGGAAAATCAAGTATTAGTGAGTAGTACCTCATAGTATAATTGATTAAGTACTCAATCAACCACTCAAGGAATTAGATATCCAATATGTCCATGTGATTTCTAATGAGGAGATAGAAGAGGAGTTTCGTGACGTGAATCAAGGCTCAAGCCCTGAGCAGTGATCATTCCTTGTGGTCACTAAGGCAACCTGGGAACTTGTTGGTATTGAATTCTTCCTGTAATTTACAAAACAAAATAAAAACAAGACGAAAAACTAAAGAAAACCTTTCCAACATCCAACGTCAGTCTCCATCTTGAAACACATAACCACTTGTCAACAACAACACTCAAACACATTGACATGCTGGGAATTATTTGGAAGACTTGAGAAACGTTTGTCCGTTCCGGCTCCTGCGTACGTAGCAGCGTGACGTTGGGATGCACCTAGCTAGTCCTCACACGCCGGACTCCTCTGATCCTGGAGGTAGAGAAAACGACAGGTTTATTTACCTCTCCAACGCACACAGACATGACACACAGGATACAGGAAGAATGACACACATGGGGCTCTTTCTCAATTCATCTCTCCTCGCCTTCTTTTCCAAAATGCAATTCATTCAACTTCACTCCAACTAGGTTGATACGGAGGTGAGATAGGATGCCAAGAATCACAGAGAGACAAATTGAGCTAGAGCCATAAAAAAATATGACCTCAGAGAATACCACTCCTATGGGGAAAACTATGACCTCAGAGAATACCACTCCTATGGGGAAAACTATGACCTCAGAGAATACCACTCCTATGGGGAAAACTATGACCTCAGAGAATACCACTCCTATGGGGAAAACTATGACCTCAGAGAATACCACTCCTATGGGGAAAACTATGACCTCAGAGAATTCCACTCCTATGGGGAAAACTATGACCTCAGAGAATACCACTCCTATGGGGAAAACTATGACCTCAGAGAATACCACTCCTATGGGGAAAACTATGACCTCAGAGAATACCACTCCTATGGGGAAAACTATGACCTCAGAGAATACCACTCCTATGGGGAAAACTATGACCTCAGAGAATACCACTCCTATGGGGAAAACTATGACCTCAGAGAATACCACTCCTATGAGGAAAACTATGACCTCAGAGAATACCACTCCTATGGGGAAAACTATGACCTCAGAGAATTCCACTCCTATGGGGAAAACTATGACCTCAGAGAATACCACTCCTATGGGGAAAACTATGATCTCAGAGAATACCACTCCTATGGGGAAAACTATGACCTCAGAGAATACCACTCCTATGAGGAAAACTATGACCTCAGAGAATACCACTCCTATGGGGAAAACTATGAACAAGACAGTAATTGTAGCTTTGAGAAAAGTTAAGGACTGGTTGAACACCCACCCTGATTATTGTGTAATGTTTGACAGTACAAACAAAAGTCTGTGTTGCGGTCGTGCGCTGGGCTGTGGTGACCATGGTGGCGCCTGCTGCAGGGGGGCGGGGATCTGTCCATAGGGGCCCCCAGCCCGGGCCCCAGCAGCTGGGGCTCAGAGTGGGCCTGCTGCACCCGCTTCTGCCACACCACATGGTGGGGCCCTCCACAGCAGGGCCAGTCTTCTGAGCCCCCAAGGGGCCCCATTCCTCCAGAGTCCAGGATGAGGGGCAAAGGCATGGGTAGCAGAGCGGGGGTCAGGTCGGGCAGGGGGCAGCAGTAGCCCTGGCCATAGTGGATGTGGATGCTACAGTCGTCCTGCAGGTCCAGGCTCTGGTGGAAACGCACTGAAGGGCTGTCGAGCACGCAGCCGCCCAGATGGCCTGCCCTCCGGTGGGGGTGGCCCTCGTGGCTGTGGCCATGGTGGCAGCAAGGGGATGGGGGTGGTAAGGGGGCTGTGGGTACCAGGAGGGGAGGGGTGCCTGAGGGGGGGCTGAGCTCATGGTCCTGACCCTCTGTCCCGTGGCCATGGGCCACTCTACTGTCTGTGTGGTCTGCCTTAGGGCACTGACAGGGGCTGTCTTTCAGAGGGCACACTGGGGAATCTTTGTCTAGAGCCTGGGGAGAACCTGACCCAGGGCCAATAGCAGCAGCAGTAGCCCGCAGCTCCTCGTCTGACCCCTTGCCTGACCCCCTGTCTGACCCCCTGTCTGACCCCCTGCCTGACCCCCTGTCTGACCCCCTGCCTGGCCCCTGGCCCTGTCCCTGGGCGTGCTCCCGCTCCCCGTCCTCTCGGTAGTGGTGGTGGCGGTGGCGGTGGTAGTGGACGTGGCTAAACACAGCCTGCTGCTGCTCCTCAGAGTATCCTCCTCCTCTTCCTCCTCCTCCTCTTCCTCCTCCTCCTCTTCCTCCTCCTCCTCCTCTGTCTCTGTTCACTACTGAGTCCATGGACCTGGGTCTCTGGGCCCCTGCCTCTATGCTGTCCCTGCGGCCTGTCTGCCCGTGGTACACAAATGGGTCATAGTCACTGCTCAGGGAGCTGCGGAACGTGGAGCAGCTCCCGTACACACCCTGCAGGGACACGTCGGTACAGTTGAGCACTGAGTCACTGGAGGAGCCGTGACAGGGCCCAGAGCTGGAGTCACTGGCCGGCCCATCAGCCAGGTAGCCACTGCGCTCTGTCCGGTAGCTCCCCCCAGAGCAGCTTCCCCCCTCGTCTCCCCGGCTCTGGGCCCCACCTGCGGAGGCGCGGGCCTGGGGAGCAAAAGAGGGGGCATGGTGAAGCCTGGAACTGGAGACGCTGCGCTGGGCGAGGCAGCCGGAGCGGTAGGTGTGGCAGGAGCGGCGGGGCCCTGGGCCGTAGTGGGACCCCATAGGGTGGTCTGCTGTCCTGCAGCTGCCTTTGGCTCTGTGGGGCCTTCTGGGGCCCTCTGCAGGGTGGAGGTATAAGCAACCAGAGCCCAGGGGCCGGCTAGGGAGGAAGCGGAGGGTCTGGGGGTCCAGAGGCGGGGAGCCGCTATAGTGGCCCAAGGAGGGGTATGGACCGGAGGGGCCGCGGGGGTAGTGAGGCCTCATGGAGAAGGGGATTTGGTGCTGGGGGTAGGGGTGGG
>CM042391.1:41760744-41785744 GCA_023634145.1 Thymallus thymallus | reverse complement strand
TAAAATGTGTGTTCTCCCTACTTCCACTCACGCTACAACCAGCACTGCAGCTGCAATGAATGTATATAGCAACGTGTTCCGATAAGCTTGTGTTGTTATTATTAGTGGCTTGTGTCTTTTTTAATATCAAGGAATATTTCACTTTCTCTGTTCATAGGAGTAACAACATGAATTGGTGCATGAGGCAGAAATAATGCGATGCGACTTGAGTTTCGCCATCAGCTGGAAGACGGTGTCCCTAATCTCAGCGGAGGGACGGTGAGTTGGGTGAGAAGCAGCTGCTCCCTCCCTCCCCTCAGACTGACCAGATGCAGGCCATCAGTCCAGTAAAAACATAAGCTAATTATTATATTTGTCAGGCTCTGGCCATAGAGAAGCTTTGCTTCTCTATATTTCTATGGTCAGAGTCTGGCAGATCTAGTATTTCTACGTCTGTGTGGTGTTGTGTGTGGGATCCCTAATTAGAGGCAGCTGCATTGCAATACCTCTAATTAGGGATCCTACTTATATGTCTCTGTTCCACTCCTTGGCGTGGTTCACTGTTGTTGTATGTTGTCCCGTGTTCGTGAGTAAGTGTGTTTAAGTTTCATTATCTATAGCATTTATTATTTTGTATAGTTCGTTATCCAGTTTATTCAATTCAATAAACATGTTGAACTATCGCTACGCTGCGCCTTGGTCTCTATACACACCGAACGTGACAATATTCACTTAGCTGTGCCTCACAAGTAATACAACACATTATGTATTACCAGCATGATCATATACCTACATTTTTTAAATATAATTTTAAAATGGTCTGAGAAGAACAACACTGGCAGGGAAATTCAAGCATAGACAATATGTTGTGATAACGTATTGGGCCTAAAGCCTACTGTACAAACCTCACTGATACATAAGTGTTTTTAATTGATTTATGTTGCATAGGCTTTTTTTTACGTCATGTTTTAAGAAAATCTGAGATGTAGGTCTCGGCTTGTGATCTTGACTCAGAAAAGGTTGGTGACCACTGAGTTCTACCAATCCAACTAGAGTCAACACTACAGTCACAACCACTACCACCACCAGCCAATCCTCTGTTTACCTCCCGTTGCTGCGATCCTGTTACCATGGTTCTCAGGAGGAGGGGCCAATGTCAAACTAGTAGAGGAATAGGGCTTTTACTATAGATGTGAACTCCATAGTAGAGACTGGGAGAATGTAACTAACAAGCTCTTGATATGCTACTACCCATGTGTGTATGTCATTCCTTACCCATTTGGGGTCCTCCCTCTTGATTTCGATGCGGACTCTGGCCTCCTCGTTCCTGTTGACCAGTTCCATCAGCGTCTCAGCATCCTCAGCCTGCATCAACACCACCGGACGCAGCAGGGAGTCTGATTCACGCAGCTACACGTGTGTGTATGTGTATGTGTGTGTGTGTGTTTGTGTATGTATGTGTGTGTGTGTGTGTGTGTGTGTGTGTGTGTGTGTGTGTGTGTGTGTGTGTGTGTGTGTTAGTGTGTGTGTGTTGGGGGAAGACACAAAGGAACAGAGGAGGGGAAGACACATAATGTTTTTTCAGCTCAGGCAATGCTAAGTTACTGTCCTCTGCTCTCGCGGATGGGGCTCCCCCATTCCTCACCTGGAATATAGCGGTGACATCATCGGTGACATCAAAGATGACAGCCTGAGCCCCTCTCTCCAGCGCCAGGCGAGCCTGAGGGAGAGAGAGAGAGAGAGAGAGAGAGAGAGAGAACATCCCATTGAGACCTTGCACACAGAACTTTGTAAGATTCTCCTACATGTCCAGAGGAAAACTACAAACAATGCATGCAGGGCAGAATTAGGCCGATATCCACTAATATTAAAAACTCAAAAAAGAGCAATTAAGTTTTGGAAACACCTAAAACACAGTGACCCCCTCTCATATCATTACCAAGCCCTGCAATACCAAGAGTTGAGCAAAGATAAGAGTCCCTTCATCCAACTGGTCCTGGGGCTGAGTTCACAAACTTGTTCCACTAACACACTGAAGCCTCAGGACCAGAACATCCAATCAATCAGAATTAACCAAATTACAAAACATCTAAAACAAAACTACATTACCTATTGGAAAACACAAACACAAGCACAAAGCAAAATGCAGTGCTATTTGGCCCTAAATCGACAGTACACCATGGCAAACTATCTGACCATGGTGACTGATCAAAACCTCAGGAAAACCTTGACAAAGTACAGGCTCAGCGAGCACAGCCTTGCTATTGAGAAGGGTAGACACAGGAAAACCTGGCTCCCTGTAGAGGAAAGGCTGTGCAACCACTGCACCACAGCAGAACCAGAGACAGAGCTGCATTTCCTGACAAAATGTAAAAAATATAAAACTATCAGAGAGTCACTTCCCCAAATTTGAACAACTGGTCCGGGGCTTTGAGGACCTCTCTGAAATGGAAAGGCTGCCGATCCTTTTGGGGGAAGACATGGACAGCTGTGCGCTGGCAGCATGCTATGTTGCTGCCTGCCACAAGTTGAGGGACAGTGCCTGACATGTTTAATGCCTTTTTTTTTTTTTCTGTTGTTATTTGTTCTTTGATGTAATTATATTTAAAAAATATATATATATATGTGTATGTATGTATGTATATATATATATATATATAAAATATAAAAAAAAATATATATATATAAATATAAAAGATTTTAAAAAAAATTGAGAGAGAGAGAGAGAGAGAGGGAGGGAGGGAGGGAGGTGGCGGGAGAGAGGGAGAAAGAGAGAGAGCGAGAGAGGAGAGAGAGAGAGGGAGGGAGGGAGGGAGGGAGGGAGAGGTAGAGAGAGAGAGAGAGAGAGAAGAGAGAGAGAGAGAGAGAGAGAGAGAGAGAGAGAGAGAGAGAGAGAGAGAGAGAGAGAGAGAGAGAGAGAGAGAGAGAGAGAGAGAGAGAGAGACAATAATTAGGTCGACACCCGCTAATTATCAAAATCCACAAAATCCACTGCATTCAACATATAGTATGACACTGTATTCAATAGTATCACACTGTATTCAATAGTATGACACTGTATTCAATAGTATCACACTGTATTCAACATATAGTATGACACTGTATTCAATAGTATCACACTGTATTCAACATATAGTATGACACTGTATTCAATAGTATCACACTGTATTCAATAGTATGACACTGTATTCAATAGTATCACACTGTATTCAACATATAGTATGACACTGTATTCAATAGTATCACACTGTATTCAACATATAGTATGACACTGTATTCAATAGTATCACACTGTATTCAACATATAGTATGACACTGTATTCAATAGTATGACACTGTATTCAATAGTATCACACTGTATTCAACATATAGTATGACACTGTATTCAATAGTATCACACTGTATTCAACATATAGTATGACACTGTATTCAATAGTATCACACTGTATTCAACAAATAGTATCACACTGTATTCAACATATAGTATGACACTGTATTCAATAGTATCACACTGTATTCAACATATAGTATCACACTGTATTCAATAGTATCACACTGTATTCAACATATAGTATCACACTGTATTCAATAGTATCACACTGTATTCAACAAATAGTATCACACTGTATTCAATAGTATCACACTATATTCAACATATAGTATGATACTGTATTCAATAGTATCACACTGTATTCAACATATAGAATGACACTGTATTCAATAGTATCACACTGTATTCAACATATAGTATGACACTGTATTCAATAGTATCAGACTGTATTCAACATATAGAATGACACTGTATTCAATAGTACCACACTGTATTCAACAAATAGTATCACACTGTATTCAACAAATAGTATCACACTGTATTCAAAATATAGTATCACACTATATTCAATAGTATCACACTGTATTCAAAAAATAGTATCACACTGTATTCAACAAATAGTATCAAACTGTATTCAACATTTAGTATGACACTGTATTCAACATATAGTATGACACTGTATTCAATAGTATCACACTGTATTCAACATATAGTATCACACTGTATTCAACATATAGTATCACACTGTATTCAACATATAGTATCACACTGTATTCAACATATAGTACCACACTGTATTCAAACATATAGTATCATACTGTATTCAATAGTATCACACTGTATTCAATAGTATCACACTGTATTCAACATATAGTATCACACTGTATTCAACAAATAGTATCACACTGTATTCAACATATAGTATCATACTGTATTAAAGCAATGTTTTTACTGTACATATTTTGCACGGTCAACACTAGATGGCAGTCATACTCCACATGAGGCCAAAGTATAGGCCTTCCTTATACAATCCCACCTGGATGTCTCTAGACAGCCCACTACACAGTGTTATTGAATGGGAAAATATATCAGCCTGCACAGCAAAAGCACTATTCTTACTGGAGTACACCTGGCTAACGACCCTGCTTGACACTAAGATAGAGAGAGTGAGAGCGAGAGCGAGAGCGAGAGCAGAGAGCGAGAGCGAGTGAGAGTGAGAGTGAGAGTGAGAGCGAGAGCGAGAGCGAGAGCGAGAGCGGAGAGCGAGAGCGAGAGAGAGTGAGAGTGAGAGTGAGAGTGACAGTGAGAGAGAGAGAGAGAGAGAGAGAGAGAGAGAGAGAGAGAGAGAGAGAGAGAGAGAGCGAGAGAGAGAGAGAGAGAGAGAGAGAGAGAGAGAGAGAGAGAGAGAGAGAGAGAGAGAGTGAGAGTGAGAGTGAGAGCTGAGAGGAAGCGAGAGAGAGGCGAAGAGGAGCGAGGAGCAGGAGAGAGGAGAGGAGAGAGAGGAGAGCGAAGAGAGAGAGAGTAGAGTGAGTGAGAGTCGAGAGCAAGAGAGAAATAAGCTCTTCAAGGACAGTCCAGAGACACTATTTGCTGACTGCTACACAGAGGGGAATGTAAGCAATTTAATTTTCCATCCAGACCATCCCCTGGCCTGGTACAGTACTATAAGATAACACTACCTCTATAGACCATCCCCTGGCCTGGTACAGTACTATAACACTACCTCTATAGACCATCCCCTGGCCTGGTACAGTACTATAAGATAACACTACCTCTATAGACCATCCCCTGGCCTGGTACAGTACTATAAGATAACACTACCTCTATAGACCATCCCCTGGCCTGGTACAGTACTATAAGATAACACTACCTCTATAGACCATCCCCTGGCCTGGTACAGTACTATAAGATAACATACCTCTATAGGACCATCCCCTGCCCTGGTACAGTACTATAACACTACCTCTATAGACCATCCCCTGGCCTGGTACAGTACTATAACACTACCTCTATAGACCATCCCCTGGCCTGGTACAGTAGTATAACACTACCTCTATAGACCATCCCCTGGCCTGGTACAGTACTATAACACTACCTCTATAGACCATCCCCTGGCCTGGTACAGTACTATAAGATAACACTACCTCTATAGACCATCCCCTGGCCTGGTACAGTACTATAAGATAACACTACCTCTATAGACCATCCCCTGGCCTGGTACAGTACTATAACACTACCTCTATAGACCATCCCCTGGCCTGGTACAGTACTATAACACTACCTCTATAGACCATCCCCTGGCCTGGTACAGTACTATAACACTACCTCTATAGACCATCCCCTGGCCTGGTACAGTACTATAACACTACCTCTATAGACCATCCCCTGGCCTGGTACAGTACTATAACACTACCTCTATAGACCATCCCCTGGCCTGGTACTGTACTATAACACTACCTCTATAGACCATCCCCTGGCCTGGTACAGTACTATAACACTACCTCTATAGACCATCCCCTGGCCTGGTACAGTACTATAACACTACCTCAGAGAGCTAGTCCACACAATCCAGACAGAACAGACCCCACAAAACAGACCAGCACAACAGCACCCCCCCAACAAGACCCACAAAACAGACCAGCACAACAGCACCCCCCCAACAAGACCCACAAAACAGACCAGCACAACAGCACCCCCCCAACAAGACCCACAAAACAGAGCAGCACAACGACACCCCCCCAACAAGACCCACAAAACATACCAGCACAACGACACCCCCCCAACAAGACCCATAAAACAGACCAGCACAACGACACCCCCCCAACAAGACCCACAAAACAGAGCAGCACAACGACACCCCCCCAACAAGACCCACAAAACAGACCAGCACAACGACACCCCCCCAACAAGACCCACAAAACAGAGCAGCACAACGACACCCCCCCAACAAGACCCACAAAACAGAGCAGCACAACAACACCCCCCCAACAAGACCCACAAAACAGACCAGCACAACGACACCCCCCCAACAAGACCCACAAAACAGACCAGCACAACGACACCCCCCCAACAAGACCCACAAAACAGAGCAGCACAACGACCCCCCCCCCAACAAGACCCACAAAACAGAGCAGCACAACGACACCCCCCCAACAAGACCCACAAAACAGACCAGCACAACGACACCCCCCAACAAGACCCACAAAACAGATCAGCACAACGACACCCCCCCAACAAGACCCACAAAACAGACCAGCACAACGACACCCCCCCAACAAGACCTGGAGGGCGGAAGGTGGAGATAGACGGCTGTCTGAGAGAGCTGGCTGCACTCCGGACTGAAGTGTGAGAACCGAAGGAGGAGGAAGAGGAGCACATGGCACAGATAACAGTAGTGAAGGAGGAGGAAGAGGAACACATGGCACAGATAACAGTAGTGAAGGAGGAGGAAGAGGAACACATGGCACAGATAACAGTAGTGAAGGAGGAGGAAGAGGAACACATGGCACAGATAACAGTAGTGAAGGAGGAGGAAGAGGAACACATGGCACAGATAACAGTAGTGAAGGAGGAGGAAGAGGAACACATGGCACAGATAACAGTAGTGAAGGAGGAGGAAGAGGAACACATGGCACAGATAACAGTAGTGAAGGAGTAGGAAGAGGAACACATGGCACAGATAACAGTAGTGAAGGAGGAGGAAGAGGAACACATGGCACAGATAACAGTAGTGAAGGAGGAGGAAGAGGAACACATGGCACAGATAACAGTAGTGAAGGAGGAGGAAGAGGAACACATGGCACAGATAACAGTAGTGAAGGAGGAGGAAGAGGAACACATGGCACAGATAACAGTAGTGAAGGAGGAGGAAGAGGAACACATGGCACAGATAACAGTAGTGAAGGAGTAGGAAGAGGAACACATGGCACAGATAACAGTAGTGAAGGAGGAGGAAGAGGAACACATGGCACAGATAACAGTAGTGAAGGAGGAGGAAGAGGAACACATGGCACAGATAACAGTAGTGAAGGAGGAGGAGAGAGGAACACATGGCACAGATAACAGTAGTGAAGGAGGAGGAGAGAGGAACACATGGCACAGATAACAGTAGTGAAGGAGGAGGAAGAGGAACACATGGCACAGATAACAGTAGTGAAGGAGGAGGAAGAGGAACACATGGCACAGATAACAGTAGTGAAGGAGGAGGAGAGAGGAACACATGGCACAGATAACAGTAGTGAAGGAGGAGGAAGAGGAACACATGGCACAGATAACAGTAGTGAAGGCGGAGGAAGAGGAACACATGGCACAGATAACAGTAGTGAAGGAGGAGGAAGAGGAACACATGGCACGGATAACAGTAGTGAAGGAGGAGGAAGAGGAACACATGGCACAGATAACAGTAGTGAAGGCGGAGGAAGAGGAACACATGGCACAGATAACAGTAGTGAAGGAGGAGGAAGAGGAACACATGGCACAGATAACAGCAGTGAAGGAGGAGGAAGAGGAACACATGGCACAGATAACAGTAGTGAAGGAGGAGGAAGAGGAACACATGGCACAGGTAACAGCAGTGAAGGAGGAGGAAGAGGAACACATGGCACAGATAACAGCACTGAAGGAGGAGGTGAAAAAGCTGAGGTGTGACAGAGAGCAGGACACTCCCCCAGAGAAGCCAGCAGAACAGCCCACCTCAGACCCGCACCACAACCTCAACACCACAATGGGACAGACAACACAGGACCCACCAACCCAACATACCCCACCCTTAACAGCCCCCCTGTCAGAGGACAGACTAGGGTCCCCCAGCCACATCATAATTCACACGGGCACAAACGACCTGAGGGCCCAGCAGGAAAGGGTGGTCACAGCACTCAAGGGAGTGATTGAAAAAACGTATTCCACTTTCCCCAACGCACAAGTGGCTAGCTCCACCCTGCTACCACGAAAATACATTCACCCTGCCACCAGAGGGTGAATACAAGCATTTCGTGAGACTGTGCCTCAAAACCTAATGTCTAGCCTGGCCAACCACTCCACCCTGGACACCCTTTACGACCAGGTCCACCTCTACAAGGCAGCAATCCCAACTTTTGCCAGGACATTGAAGGACATCACCCTCAACCGTAGGCCCAGCACCTCACATAGGAGCAACAGAGCAATGGACCAGACCAGCGAGACACCCTCCCAAACCTGCAAGACCCCCTCCCGAAGGACCTGCATTGAGAGAAGCCACGCCAAGAGGACCTAAACCCAGACACAGCTTCTAGCATTGGCTAGAAATGAATAAGGAAATGATCTCAACAGAGAACAATGTCCTCATGTGTGCTGCCTATATCCCCCCAATAGAATCCCCATACTTTAACGATGACAGCTTCTCCATCCTTGAGGGGGAGATCAATCATTTCCAGGCCCAGGGACATGTACTAGTCTGTGGGACCTAAATGCCAGAACTGGACAAGAACCTGACACTCTCAGCACACATGGGGACAAACACCTTCCTGGAGGTGACAGCATTCCCTCCCCCATATGCCCCTCTAGACACAACTACGACAACATAACCAACAAAAACGGGTCACAACTCCAGCAGCTCTGTCAGACGCTGGGTATGTACACAGTCAATTGTAGGCTTCGAGGGGATTCCTATGGTAGGTACACATATAGCTCATCCCTTGGCAGTAGTACTGTAGACTACTTTATCACTGACCTCAACCCAGAGTCTCTCAGAGCGTTAAGTCAGCCCACTGACACCCCTATCAGACCACAGCAGAATCACAGTCTACCTGAACAGAGCTATGCTCAATCATGAGGCATCAAAGCCAAAGGAACTGCACAATAATAAATGCTATAGATGGAAGGAAAGTAGTGTTGAAATCTACCAAAAAACTATTAGGCAACAACAAATTCAATCCCTTCTAGACAACTTTCTGGACAAAAGGTTTCACTGTAATAGTTAAGGTGTAAACTGGTCAGTAGAAAATATAAACAGTATATTTGGCCTCTCAGCTTCCCTTTGATGAAGAATGAAAAAACCTAAGAAATAAATGGAGAAACCTGTCCAACCAAAAACATAGAGACCCAGAAAACCTGAGTCTACGCTTCACTATGGTGAATCACTAAAACAATACAGAAATACACCTTCACTATGGTGAATCACTAAAACAATACAGAAATACACCTTCACTATGGTGAATCACTAAAACAATACAGAAATACACCTTCACTATGGAGAATCACTAAAACAATACAGAAATACACCTTCACTATAGTGAATCACTAAAACAATACAGAAATACACCTTCACTATGGTGAATCACTAAAACAATACAGAAATACACTACGGAAAAAGAAGGAACAGCACGTCAGAAACCAGCTCAATGTAACTGAAGAATCCATAGACTCTAACCACTTCTGGGAACATTGGAAAACACTAAACAAACAACAACATGAAGAGTTATCAAACTGGAGATGTCTGGGTAAACCACTTCTCCAATCTTTTTGGACCTATAACAAACACCATTGCAAATACAAGCCATATTTATTTTTATTTATTTTCCCTTTTGTATTTTAACTATTTTCACATTGTTACATACACCTTTGCCAAATACATTTAAACTCTGTTTTTCAAAATTCCTGACATTTAATCCTAGTAAAAATTCACTGTTTTAGGTCAGTTAGGATCACCACTTTATTTTAAGAATGTGAAATGTCAGAATAATAGTAGAGAGAATTATTTATTTCAGCTTTTATTTCTTTCATCACATTCCCAGTGGGTCAGAAGTTTACATACACTCAATTAGTATTTGGTAGCATTGCCTTTAAACTGTTTAACTTGGGTCAAATGTTTCAGGTAGCCTTCCACAAGCTTCCCACAATAAGTTGGGTGAATTTTGGCCCAATCCTCCTGACAGAACTGGTGCAACTGAGTCAGGTTTGTAGGCCTCCTTGCTCGCACACACCTTTTCAGTTCTGCTCACACATTTTCTATAGGATTGAGGTCAGGGCTTTATGATGGCCACTCCAACACCTTGACTTTGTTGTCCTTAAGCCATTTTGCCACAACTTTGGAAGTATGCTTGGGGTCATTGTCCATTTGGAAGACCCATTTGCAACCAAGCTTTAACTTCCTGACTGATGTCTTGAGATGTTGCTTCAATATATCCACATACTTTTCCTTCCTCATGATGCCATCTATTTTGTGAAGTGCACCAGTCCCTCCTGCAGCAAAGCACCCCCACAACATGATGCTGCCACCCCCGTGCTTAACGGTTGGGATGGTGTTCTTCGGCTTGCAAGCCTCCCCCTTTTTCCTCCAAACAGAATGATGGTCAAAGACCAGAGGACATTTCTCCAAAAAGTATGATCTTTGTCCCCATGTGCAGTTGCAAACCATAGTCTGGCTTTTTATGGCTGTTTTGGAGCAGTGGCTTCTTTCTTGCTGAGCGGCCTTTCAGGTTATGTCGATATAGAACTCGTTTTACTGTGGATATAGATACTTTTGCACTTGTTTCCTCCAGCATCTTCACAAGGTCATGTTGTTGTTCTGGGATTGATTTGCACTTTTCCCACCAAAGTACGTTAATCTCTAAGAGACAGAACGTGTCTCCTTCCTGAGCGGTATGACGGTAGCGTGGTCCCATGGTGTTTATACTTGCGTACTATTGTTTGTACAGATGAACGTGGAACCTTCAGGCATTTGGAAATTGCTCCCAAGGATGAAGTAGACTTGTGGAGGTCTACAATTATTTTTTTGAGGCTGATTTCTTTAGATTTTCCCATGATGTCGAGCAAAGAGGCACTGAGTTTGAAGGTAGACCTTGAAATACATCCAGAGGTACACTTCCATTTGATTCAAATTATGTCAATTAGCCTATCAGAAGCTTCTAAAGCCATGATATCATTTTCTGGAATTTTCCAAGCTGTTTAAGGCACAGTCAACTTAGTGTATGTAAACTTCTAACCCACTGGAATTGTGATATAGTGAATTATCAGTGAAATAATCTGTCTTTAAACAATTGTTGGTAGAATTACTTGTGTCATGCACAAAGTAGATGTCCTAACCGACTTGCCAAAACTATAGTTTGTTAACATGAAATCTGTGGAGTGGTTGAAAAATGAGTTTTAATGACTTCAACCTAAGTGTATGTAAACGTCTGACTTCATCTGTAGATAATATGACATTTGAAATTATTTTGGAACTTCTGTGAGTGTAATGTTTACTGTTCATTTGTATTGTTTATTTAACTTTTGTTTATTATCTACTTCACTTGCTTTGACAATGTTAACATATGTTTCCCATGACAATAAAGCCCTTAAATTGAACTGAGAGAGCAGAGAGAGAGAGGGCAGAGAGAGAGAGCAGAGAGAGAGGGCAGAGAGAGAGAGGGCAGAGAGAGAGAGAGCAGAGAGAGAGAGAGCAGAGAGAGAGAGAGCAGAGAGAGAGAGAGCAGAGAGAGAGCAGAGAGAGGGCAGAGAGAGTGAGGGCAGAGAGAGAGAGCAGAGAGAGAGAGAGAGAGAGAGAGAGAGAGAGAGAGAGGGCAGAGAGAGAGAGCAGAGAGAGAGAGGGCAGAGAGAGAGAGGGCAGAGAGAGAGAGCAGAGAGAGAGATAGCAGAGAGAGAGCAGAGAGAGAGCAGAGAGAGAGAGAGCAGAGAGAGGGCAGAGAGAGAGAGGGCAGAGAGAGATAGCAGAGAGAGGGCAGAGAGAGAGAGAGCAGAGAGAGAGGGCAGAGAGGGAGAGCAGAGAGAGAGAGAGAGAGAGCAGAAAGAGAGAGAGAGAGCAGAGAGAGGGAGCAGAGAGGGAGAGCAGAGAGAGAGGGCAGAGAGAGAGGGCAGAGAGGGAGAGCAGAGAGAGGGCAGAGAGAGAGGGGGCAGAGAGAGGCTGTGCTGTGGTAAAGTGGGTTGAGGGTGGATTGTGTGCCATCTCCAGTTTCACACCAAAACCAACATGGCAGCAGAGCAGCAGGGCTGGAGAACAGGGGAGTGTGAGTACACTACTGAGAACCTGACCTCAGGACATACAGTACTGAGAACCTGACCTCAGGACATACAGTACTGAGAACCTGACCTCAGGACATACAGTACTGAGAACCTGACCTCAGGACATACAGTACTGAGAACCTGACCTCAGGACATACAGTACTGAGAACCTGACCTCAGGACATACAGTACTGAGAACCTGACCTCAGGACATACAGTACTGAGAACCTGACCTCAGGACATACAGTACACTACGGTACAACTGATCCAGATCCTCCTGTCCCTAGTGGTTCCCCAGCCTAAAAAGCTCATATGGGCCCTGTCTTGAAATGTCAGTGTTACTGTTTTTCAAAGGTTCTATGAGGTTAGTTTTACATGCAAATTCCCCAATGTTGGGAAAATATAGCTTCCTGAATATGAATATGAATATGAATTAGGTGGTGTACTCTGCAATAGTAAAACACTCCAAAGGCATCTTAAGAGCGTCCCTGAATAAATACATCATATAAATCAATTAGATCAACCTTTTCATCAATGTCTCAACACATGCTTTGAAGAGGGTGGCATTCCTGTCTGACTGACTTTTAACGAAGTGGAGCAGCAAGCTGAAACAAGTGATCAGTTCTCACCCAGGTCAAAACAGAAGACTTAACAAGACTTAGCAGGTTAACATCAGCCACAGGCAGCCGGAGGGAGGGGGCACACACACACACACACACACACACACACACACACACACACACACACACACACACACACACACACACACACACACACACACACACACACACACACACACACACACACACACACACACACACACACACACACACACACACACAGACTATACAAATTCAGGTGAAGACATCATTCAGCCAACCCATTTATCACAAGTTAATGAGAAAGCACCCTTGGAGGACCGGCTCCTTTGAACTCAGATCACTTCAATGACTAGAAACACCACCAACTACCTGACAGAGCTCCTTCCCCTGGTTCCTGAGTGGGCAGTGTGTGTGTGTGTGTGTGTGTGTGTGTGTGTGTGTGTGTGTGTGTGTGTGTGTGTGTGTGTGTGTGTGTGTGTGTGTGTGTGTGTGTGTGTGTGTGTGTGTGTGTGTGTGTGTGTGTGTGTGTGTGTATTATTAGTGTCTGTGTAGAAAATTGGGGCATACTGCATATTGTAATGTTGGCGTATTTCTCTACATCGAGCCACTCAGATGACTCGGGCTGGGTTCAAAGTTCGAAGTTCACAGTGTCAACGGTCAAAAGGAGGTCAGATAGAACATGTATCCCGTTGATGTAGCATCACTGAATTAGTGATGTTATTGTAGCCGGCAGTATGAGACTAAATGTCCATCTCAACAAGTAAAAGAAAGAGGATCTCAGATTGTTCTGAAATAGTTTCTGTTGTTAGCATTCCTGCAACATTATTTAGTTGAAATATAATTTGATCTCTGAGGAATTAAGCTAATTGATTGGCCATTTTAATTGATAGGATTGTATCAATATAATAACTAACATCTGATTTGAGTTAGACAAGAAATGGTGGGTGGCTTTTCACAATTTCTTTGGATTTGATTGTTAGAAAAATGTTTTGGATGTTAGGTCCTAAATTGATTGACTATTATATTAATCCTATAATTTCTCAGAGATAAAATTATATTTTAACAAAATAATGTTACAGGAATGCTAATCTTATCTGTTTCTAACTACAGTAACGATTACAGTCTGAGATGGTGGGTGTCATGGCTTGAAATAACATTAAACGACTCTGGGAGAGCTTCAACATGTGGGAATCTGCTCACCTAGAGTTCAAGAGTTACCTCCCCAGCATGAAGCACACAGGTAATACATACATTACTATACTATACTATACTATACTATACTATACTATACTACACACACACACACACACACCCACACCCACACCCACACACACGAGAACACACAGAAGAACACACACACACAGAAGAACACACACACACACACAAGAACACACACAGAAGAACACACACACACACACACACACTCACACACACTCTCTCTCTCTACTGAAGACTTTTAAATAGCCTCGATCACAGAGCTGCTATAGTACTTAGAACCCCCAGTAGTCATTTCAGGAATATAATCACAATATATTTCTGTCCTGGCTACTGTGGAAATTTCCCCTCGGGGATCAATAAAGTACCTATCTATCTATCTGGAGCCGTGGTGGTGGCCAAACGCTGGCTAATCCAATAGGTTTCTATGAAGCCACACAACTGAAAAGGAAACAAACCCCATTACAGAACGAGCTCATGCTACAACATGATTAACTGGAGTTATATTTAATATATATATATATATATATATATATATATTTTAACAGTCCTTATCAAATGAAAACTAAATTCAGACTGAAACAAGGCAATTAAAATGAGAGCCAAAATGCATGTGGAAACAATTCTGTTTTGTTATGTTTGTCGGAGGGAACGGTACTGTAACAGCCAGCTTTGTGGTTAGCTACAACACCTCTATTCTAGTGATACAATAACATGATAGGACAGATGTGATACATAGATAGAGATCACCTCCACTTGGCATTTGAACCAACACCAAGCTCTCCTCTTGTGCCAGCATGACAGATTTAACTTCATAAAAATGTCATCAATTAATGTCTGACAAAACCAGAGCTAGCGGTGACCAAGATACAATAGACTTATCCAGACTGTACTATTACCACTGATAGTACAGTATGGATAAGACACTCTAATGCAGAGGGAACTAAAGTCACTGGAAAAAGTATGTAAAAACGCAGAAGTTTAAATTAGTTCATGTTGCCGGTCAGTGAACTGTGGAATTCATTAATGCTGGTGAACTTTTACTGTGTTGGTGGTTCCAAATCAGAGAGACAGAGAGCAGTAGACTCTCCCAGATAGAAGCAGCACCAGCAGCAGATAGACTCTCCCAGATAGAAGCAGCACCAGCAGCAGATAGACTCTCCCAGATAGAAGCAGCACCAGCAGCAGATAGACTCTCCCAGATAGAAGCAGCACCAGCAGAAGATAGACTCTCCCAGATAGAAGCAGCACCAGCAGCAGATAGACTCTCCCAGATAGAAGCAGCACCAGCAGCAGATAGACTCTCCCAGATAGAAGCAGCACCAGCAGCAGATAGACTCTCCCAGATAGAAGCAGCACCAGCAGCAGATAGCAGACCGTGGTTCAAATAATACTTGAAATAATTTAAAAGGCTCTGCATCTAAATGCTAGAGGAGTCACTACAGACACGCTGGTTTGAATCCAGGCTGTATTACAACCGGCTGTGATAGGGAGTCCCATAGGGCGGCACACAATTGGCCCAGGGTTGTCCGGGTTTGGCCGATGTAGGCCGTCATTGTAAATAAGAACTGAATAGTCCCAAAACTGCAAACCCAGACCATCTGCCACTCTGAGCAGGTTAGAGCAAAAGTATTCAGACCTCTTGACCTTTTCCACATTTTGTTACGTTAAAGCCTTATTCTAAAATTGATTAAATTGCCCCCAGATCAATCTACATACAATACCATATTTATATATACTGTATATATATATATAAAAAAAAGAAATAAGTATTCAGACCCTTTACTCAGTACTTTGTTGAAGCACCTTTGGCAGTGATTACAGCCTCAAGTCTTCTTGGGTTTGACGCTACAAGCTTGGCACACCTGTATTTGGGGAGTTTCTCCTATTCTTCTCTGCAGATCCTCTCAAGCTCTGTCAGGTTGGATGGGGAGTGTTGCTGCACAGCTATCTTCAGGTCTGTACTTTGCTCCATTCATCTTTCCCTCGATCCTGACTAGTCTCCCAGTCCCTGCCGCTTAAAAACATTCCCACAGCATGATGCTGCCACCACCATGCTTCACCATAGGGATGGTGCCAGGTTTATTCCAGACGTGACACTTTGCTATCAGGCCAAAGAGTTCAATCTTGGTTTTATCAGACCAGAAAATCTTGTTTCTCATGGTCTGAGAGTTTTTAGGTGCCTTTTGGCAAACAGAGGAGTGGCTTCCTTCTGGCCACTCTACCATAAAGGCCTGATTGGTGTAGTGCTGCAGAGATGGTTGTCCTTTTGGAAGCTTCTCCAATCTCCACAGAGGAACTCTGGAGCTCTGTCAGGAGTGACCATCAGGTTCTTGGTCACCTCCCTGACAAAGGCCCTTCTCCCCCTATTGCTCAGTTTGGCTGGGTGGCCAGCTCTAGGAAGAGTCTTGGTGGTTCCAGACTTCCTTTTAAGAATGATGG
Source organism: Thymallus thymallus (assembly GCA_023634145.1). NCBI lineage: Eukaryota > Metazoa > Chordata > Actinopteri > Salmoniformes > Salmonidae > Thymallus > Thymallus thymallus. The sequence continues at coordinate 41,769,199 of CM042391.1, read as the reverse complement.
AGGCCACTGTGTTCTTGTGGACATTTAATGGTGCAGACATCTTTTGGTATCCTTCCCCAGATCTGTGCCTCGACGCAATCCTGTCTCAGAGCTCTACGGACAATTCCTTCAACCTCATGGCTTGGTGTTTGCTCTGACATGCACTGTCAACTGTGGGACCTTATATAGACAGGTGTGTGCCTTTCCAAATCATGTCCAATCAATTGAATTTACCACAGGTGGACTCCAATCAAGTTGTAGAAACATCAAGGATGATCAATGGAAACAGGATGCACCTGAGCTGAATTTAGAGTCTCATAGCAAAGGGTCTGAATACTAATGTAAATAAGGTAGTTCTGTTTTGTATTTTTTTATACATTGTGTAGGTTGATGAGGAAAAATGTAATTTAATCAATTTTATAATAAGGCTGTAAAGTCAAATAAATGTGGATAAAGTCAAGGGAGAGGCCCAGTGATCTGCCTAGTACCTACAGTGGACAGGGAGAGGCCCAGTGATCTGCCTAGTACCTACAGTGGACAGGGAGAGGCCCAGTGATCTGCCTAGTACCTACAGTGGACAGGGAGAGGCCCAGTGATCTGCCTAGTACCTACAGTGGACAGGGAGAGGCCCAGTGATCTGCCTAGTACCTACAGTGGACAGGGAGAGGCCCAGTGATCTGCCTAGTACCTACAGTGGACAGGGAGAGGCCCAGTGATCTGCCTAGTACCTACAGTGGACAGGGAGAGGCCCAGTGATCTGCCTAGTACCTACAGTGGACAGGGAGAGGCCCAGTGATCTGCCTAGTACCTACAGTGGACAGGGAGTGTGTGTGTGTGTGTGTGTGTGTGTGTGTGTGTGTGTGTGTGTGTGTGTGTGTGTGTGTGTGTGTGTGTGTGTGTGTGTGTGTGTGTGTGTGTGTGTGTGTGTGTGTGTGTGTGTGTGTGTGAGTCAGCTGTTAAAGGCAAAAATATGACTTGACCATGATAATTGACCATCCAATGTTATACCTAGGAGTTCAGCTTCCTCAACTTGCTCAATGGTCACATCCTTTATGTACAACTCCAGTTGACCTGTAGGTCTTAGAGAATGTTTTGAACCAAATACAATGCTTTTAGTTTTAATGTATTTAAGACCAGCTTATCATGAATCACCCATTCGGATACTGACTGTAACTCACTGGCTTCGGGTGCTGAAATGTAGAATGCGGAATCATCCACATACATAGTCATTGTAGCTCTGTGTAAGACCAGTGGCAAATCATTTATAAAAATAGAGAAGAGTAACGGCCCAAGGCAACTGCCCTGATGGACACTGCACTGTATATATCTGATGTTAGAGAGGCTTCCATTGAAGAACACTCTCTGGTTTCTTTCGGATAAATACCTCTCCACCCAGGTGACGGCAGGTGACGTAAAGCCATAGCAAGGGAGTTTTTTCAATAACAATTTATGACCAATAACATCAAAGGCTGCACTTAAATCTAACAATACAGCTCCAACTATCATCTTATTACCATTTCTTTCAACCAATCATCCGTCATCTGAGTCAGTGCAGTACAAGCTGAGTGCACTTCCCTATATACACGCTGAAAGGCTGTAGTATTTGGTCAAACACAATCCTCTGCATCAGTTTACTAAGAACAGGCAGCAAACTGATTGGATGGCTGTTAGAGCCAGCAAATGGTGCTTTACTATTTATAAGCAGCGGAGTTACTTTAACTTCCTTCCACGCCTGTGGACACACCCACTCCTTTAGGCTTTGGTTAAAGATACAGCAAATAGGGCTGGCAATACAGTCTGCTAGCGTTCTCAATAGTTTCCCATCTAGGTTCCCATCTAAAACATGATGGGTCACTGTTCTCATTTAGAGTTGTTCCACTTTACATTTACCAGACACTCTTATCCAGAGCAACTTACAGTGCATACATTTTCACTGAACAGTCTGACTTGTCTGCCACCTCTTTTGCATAATTTCTTTGAACCATAACATTTTTCAGTTCATCATCAATCCAGAGAGCTCTAACAGTTCTCACAGTTGGTTTCTTAACAGGTGCATGCTTGTCAACAATTGGCATGAATACTTTTACAAATACTTCCAGTATTGCATCTGTAATCACCTCATACACATCAGACCAACATAAATGTTTTACATCTTCAACAAAATAATCCTGAGAAAACATTTTGTATAATCTCTTATAAATTGCTTGAAGTCTAACCTTTGGCTTTCCTTGTTATTGCCACAATGTTATGGTCACTACAGCCAATGGAAACTGATATTGCTTTGTAGCAAATCGCTGCAGCATTAGTGAAGACATGATCAATACAAAAGGATGTCACAGGTCCAACACTATTGCTATGCACTCTAGTTGGTTGAGAGATAACTTGGGTCATACTACAGTCATTAGTCACAGTTAGAAGTTTCCTATTGAGAGGACAGGTAGTTGTTAACCAGACAATGTTCAGGTCACCCAGAAAATACTGTAGATATGTCTGTTAACATCACAAACATTATCAAGCATTATCAACATTTACAGCAATATGGCTCTAAACATATACAGCAACGTCTCCCCCATAGGCATTCCTGTCTTTTCTGTAGATGTTATATCCCTGTATTGCTACTGCTGTATCAAGGAATTATCTAGGTAAGTTTCAGAGATGGCCAGAATGTTATCCGATGTTAGCAAGTTATTGATTTCATTAACCTTATTTCTAAGGCTACATACAGTATTAATATTAATATGGGTTATTCTTAGCCCTTCCCTTAGTCGCTTATTGGGAGATAGACATTATATGGAGATAAAATAAGTATGTGTGTGCGTGTTTGTGTGTGATGTGTGCAATGTTCCCATGCTCTCTGGTAGCTTTCATAGCTGGGAATAGTTAGTTCAGCCGCTGGCGCACAGCTTCAGAGAAGTTCTCGTTGAGGAAGATTCCTCTCAAGTTCTTGGCTCTCTCCAAAACAGTCACCTTGCCCTTATACCTCAGGAACTTGACCACTACCGGCCTAGGCTGGTTACATGTTTTTCAGACCTGTGGTCCTCCTCAATGTTCGTATGATCCATCTGCAGCTTATCAGTTATCATTTTTCTTACTTTCTCCTGAGACTCAACCCAGTTCTCATGTGAAGACTCAACAATGTTCTCCTGGATTGTCCCTCTAGATAGTCTGTTTTGTTAATAATGTTTCACAGACAGTGATGATGTCATCTCGAGAGGACTTACAGTTTGTTGTCATCTTGCTGCTAGTCTCTTCAGGACATCCACATCTCCTTGGAAGAAGTGCAAACTGTTCTTGAGGTCCTGGACCTCTCTGGTCAGACGTCCATTATTTTGTTAGTTGAGTCCATCATTGTTTGGACAAAGCTCTTGAAGCTATTTTCCTGAAGCTATTTTGGCTGTGGATGTCATGGTAGCAACGTAGGCTAACACTGGTACTCCACAAAGTTCCAGACAGGACAGGTCGCAGGGAAGATTTAAACAGAAACAAACAGCAGGGATTTAGACAGGCACAAGCCCCAGACAATCCGACGTCCCAGCCACAAGGGCTAACCACATCACGGGCTGTGTTCAAGCTAGCAAGGAACAGTGCTAGCTTGATATCTAGTTAGCAGCTAGGCTACGCCAAAGTAACAAACTGAACTCTCTCTCGTGCCGCATTCTAGGTTGTTTGCTATTCTATTGACCTGCTAACCTTCCAAACTATTGGTGTGTGTGTGTGTTTGTGTATACTAGGGTCGGGACGATACCAGTATCGCAATACTTGTTAGTGTTGTTGCAAGGAAACAAAACACGAAGCAGATTTGACTTCTTTAGGAAAACAGCCCTAATGTTGAAAACAAACATCATTATGATGTCATCCAGAGTCACATTTATTTATTTTACAAGCTATAGCACCCAATACTTTACTTACAGCAGGTTATAAAGAGTTTGGTCTTCTTCCTGTTAAATTTTTTGCCATGGAAAAAATATTGCGATACTGGTATCGTCCCAGCTCTAGTGTCTATGCGTACATAATGTGTGTCTGAGTGCGCGAATAGAGTGTCTGTGTGTGCTGCCGTGTGTGAGCGCAGGGTGCTTGGTGTTTGCCGCTGGCTGTAGTTGGAGGAGGAAAGGGCGTCGCCCCATCGGGTATCCATTACTCACAGCGCTGCTTTGATGTGGGGGCTGGGGGGGACAGGCTGGGGTGGAGGGAGTTGTTGGGGCTGGGGTGGAGGGAGTTGAGGCTGGGGGGGACAGGCTGGGGTGGAGGGAGTTGTTGGGGCTGGGGTGGAGGGAGTTGTTGGGGCTGGGGTGGAGGGAGTTGAGGCTGGGGGGGACAGGCTGGGGTGGAGGGAGTTGTTGGGGCTGGGGTGGAGGGAGTTGTTGGGGCTGGGGTGGAGGGAGTTGTTGGGGCTGGGGTGGAGGGTGTTGAGGCTGGGGGGTGGCGGGGTAGTAGGGTGTTGGAGGGAGTAGGCATTGGAGAGAGTTGAAGGAGGAGGGACTAGTTGAAGGAGGAGGGACTCGTTGAAGAAGGTGGTTCAGTCTCCCTTCTGCTAGTCAGGCACTCCTGAGAGCGTAGCCTCTACCTGCCCTGACACGTCACTCCCCCCCGCCCCTTTTGCCTACTGGATGACAACTTGTTTTTAACCAGGACAGAAGAATTTATAACAGACTTTTTCCAACATAATATAGGTACAGCAGATCCCCTTATTGTACTGGACACTTTTAAATGTGGCTTTAGAAGCCATGCAATACTTAACATAGGATATAGAGAGACTAACAGTACAGATAGATAGCAATAGAACTGTGACATAGAGAGACTAACAGTACAGATAGATAGCAATAGAACTGTGACATAGAGAGACTAACAGTACAGATAGATAGCAATAGAACTGTGACATAGAGAGACTAACAGTACAGATAGATAGCAATAGAACTGTGACATAGAGGCACAGAAAACATTAGAGGAAAAACAGTAAAATAGTCAATAATATCTACTTCTCAGAAAATATTAAACAATTAAGAGGCTATCGAAATATGATCTATTAAAATCAGATCCAACAATAATATCAAGGGCCTAGACATTCAGGGCTTTAAACAACGCTGTCATTATATGCTGAGAACTTGGATCCCTCCACAGCCTCTTAGAGAATCTAGATAATTGTTCTAACCTCTGGATTAAAACCAAATGATGATAAATGTACTAAATTATATATTGGATCACAAACATTATTTAAAAACGGTATAATAAATAATTAATTATCTTACTACAATACACTTTAATAGAAAGTTAGTGTCACAACCTGGCTCTTAGATGGTGACAACAAGGGAGTCCACACGTTGTCACAACCTGGCTCTTAGATGGTGACAACAAGGGAGTCCACACGTTGACACAACCTGGCTCTTAGATGGTGACAACAAGGGAGTCCACACGTTGACACAACCTGGCTCTTAGATGGTGACAACAAGGGAGTCCACACGTTGACACAACCTGGCTCTTAGATGGTGACAACAAGGGAGTCCACACGTTGACACAACCTGGCTCTTAGATGGTGACAACAAGGGAGTCCACACGTTGACACAACCTGGCTCTTAGATGGTGACAACAAGGGAGTCCACACGTTGACACAACCTGGCTCTTAGATGGTGACAAAAAGGGAGTCCACACGTTGACCGTTAAGGAGTAACATAAATATTTATTAAATAACTAATAAAGTATAAAAACTACAAAGGAAAACTAACCTGTGAAGTGTGAAAGTAGGGATATGAGGGCTGTAATGGAGATGCATGGATGAAGGTACAATGTGTGTAAGTGTTGAAGGGGAACCTGATCAAAAAGCAATCTGCAGAAAAAAGAAATAAGATCTTGCTACTGTGGAAAGGAAAGTGGAAAATCCCCCTGATGAACTCTTTAGTCATATCCCAGTTGACCTATTTCCTTATGGCCTTGCCGACACCTAGTGACTTGTTTCATAAATTATAGGAGCAAAAATGTTCTGAATTCGGAGGGCAGAATTATTAAATATTAAAGTACTACACCTCTCACTAAAGGCTTCAGTCATACAGAAGTTATACTTAAATCCAAAATACTGGTTCTCTAGCAGATTAGTGAGAATGTCTCACTCCATGTTCAAGAATGGCCTTTTCCCCTTTATTCAGATTACAACCGCTCACTTTCAGAAAATGAAATAATCTCCAAAATATTGCTATTTTTAAAACAAGCCGTAGAAAGTTGGTTGTAATTTCAGTTTAATCCACCAGAAAATACAGAACAAATAATACAACAGATACTATGGTTAAACTCAAATATACTAAATATATTAACATCTTGGAAAATGACATAAGAAATAGGACTGGTGGAGTTGTCACACATGCAGCTAAAACAAATATATGAAAATGTCTGCTCTACTCAAAATTACAATTACGAATACCAACTAATTGCAGCATTACCGCAAAAATGGAAGAGGCAAGTAGATGGGAGAGAAAGCAATGCTTGTCTGTCGGCCCTGATGCACTAAACACCAACACTGGTTAAAGAAGATTGTGATAAATAAAGAAGTATACCAGTTTCATTTAAGGACCAACACATTGACAGCTGTGCCATATAGATAGATAATAGATTTTGCTGCGAAGAGACAGACTAATTAGATAATTTGTTTTGGTACACTTATACAATTTTAAAAACATTACAATACATTCATAACAGATTTCACAAGACACTAAGTGTGTGAACTCAGGCCCCTACTCCACTACCACATGTCTACAACACAAAATCCATGTGTACGTGTAGGTATGATGCTTATGTTATCATGTGTGTGTATGCATGTGTGTGTATGCATGTGCATGCCTATGTTTGTGTTACTTCACAGTCCCCGCTGTTCCATAAGATGTATTTTTATCAGTTTTTTAAATCTGATTCTACTTCATCAGTTACCTGTAGTCATGGCTCTATGTAGTACTGTGCGCCTCCCATAGTCTATTCTGGACTTGGGGACTGTGAAGAGACCTCTGGTGGCATGCCTTGTGGGGTATGCATGGGTGTCCAAGCTGTGTGCTAGTTGTTTAAACAGACAGCTCGGTGCATTCAACATGTCAATACCTCTCACAAATATAAGTAGTGATGAAGTCAACCTCTCCTTCACTTTGAGCCAGGAGAGATTGACATGTATATTATTAATGTTGGCTGTGTACATCCAAGGGCCAGCTGTGCTGCCCTGTTCTGAGCTAATTGCAATTTTCCTAAGTCCCTTTTTGTGGCACCAAACTACACGACTGAACAGTAGGGCTGTAGGACCTGCCTTGTTGATAGTGATGTTAAGAAGGTAGAGCAGCACTTTGTTATGGACAGACTTCTCCCCATCTTAGTTACTGTTGTATCAATATGTTTTGACCAGGACAGTTAACAATCCAGGGTTACTCCAAGCAGTTCAGTCACCAACTTGCTCAATTTCATCATTATTCAATACGAGATGTAGTTTTTTTTTACCTTTATTTTACTAGGCAAGTCAGTTAAGAACAAATTCTTATTTTCAATGACGGCCTAGGAACAGTGGGTTAACTGCCTTGTTCAGGGGCAGAACGACAGATTTTTACCTTGTCAGCTCGGTTACGGGCCCAACACTCTAACCACTGGGCTACCTGCCGTCCCAAAAGTTGAGGTTTAGGGTTTAGTGAATGATTTGTCCCAAATACAATGCTTTTAGTTTTGGAAATATTCAGGACTAACTTATTCCTTGCTACCCATTCTGAAACTAACTGCTGCTCCTTGTTAAGTGTTGCAGTCATTTCAGTCGCTGTGGTAGCTGATGTGTATAGTGTTGAGTCATCCACATACATAGACACACTGGCCGCATGTCATTCCCTGGGGAATTCCTGATTCTACCTGGATTGTGTTTGAGAGTCTTCCAATAAAGAACACCCTCTGTGTTCTGTTAGACAAGTAACTCTTTATCCACAATATAGCAGGGGGTGTAAAGCCATAACACATACGTTTTTCCAGCAGCAGACTATGATCGATAATGTCAAAAGCTGCGCTGAAGTCTAACAAGACAGCCCTCACAATCATTTTATCATCAATTTCTCTCAGCCAATCATCAGGCATTTGTGTAAGTGCTGTGCTTGTTGAGTGTCCTTCCCTATATGGTTCAGGAATGGCTGAAGAATTGCAACATTTACCTGGAGCTAACTCTGCAATTAGCACTGCTGGGGGATTTAAAAAGTCACTGTGAATCGATCAATAATATAATAATACTCTTAGTAAAAATGTTTATCTTTAATTTACAATCTGTAGAAACTGAGAATAGAAAGGTTCAGAACTTTTGTGAAACATCACAGCACAGTTGAAAAATATATGGCAAATAGTTCAAAACTGGATGGTGTTCAGAGATGGATGGGAGGGGCTAAGTGGAGCTGAAGGCCAGGACTAAAAACAAACAAAAGAGAACTATTGTAAAATATACTGTGTCCGTGAAATATATATAGTATGTATAAGCTGGAAG
>CM042391.1:41743244-41755744 GCA_023634145.1 Thymallus thymallus | reverse complement strand
ATAAACCGGACGCACATGATGTACTTCAGAGACCCAACAAGGCCCAGATCCCCGTCATTGGCAGGAGGAGGAGACGCAGGTATAGAGGACTCAGAGCGGGGTGTCTTGTAAGGATCTGCCGACGGCGAGTGGGATATCTGCCCTTACCATCAGTACTACTAGCCAGTGTAAAATCATTGGACAATAAATTAGACGAGATACGATCACTTATATCCTACCAACGGGACATCAACAACTGTAATATATTATGTTTCACCGAGTCGTGGTTGAACGACGACATGGACATCATTCAGCTGGCGGGATACACGCTGCACCGGCTAGATAGAACAGCAGACTCCGGTAAGACGAGGGGGGGGGGGGGGGCTGTGTATATTTGTAAACACCAGCTGGTGCACGGAATCTAAGGAAGTATCTCATTATAAGCTGTAGACCACAATATTTGCAGCCAAGTGATACGAGCCTACCAGACGAGCTAAATCACTTCTATGCTCGCTGAGGCATGCATGAGAGTATCAGCTGTTCCGGGCGACTGTGTGATCACGCTCTACGTAGTCGACGTGAGTAAGAGCTTTAAACAGGTCAACATTCACAAGGCCGCTGGGTCAGACGGATTACCAAGACGTGTACTCCGAGCATGCACTGACCAACTGGCAAGTGTCTTCACTGACATTTTCAACATGTCGCTGATTGAGTCTGTAATACCAACATGTTTCAAGCAGACCACCATAGTCCCTGTGCCCAAGAACACTAAGGCAACCTGCCTAAATGACTACAGACCTGTAGCACTCACGTCTGTAGCCATGAAGTGCTTTGAAAGGCTGGTCAGGCTCACATTAACACCATTATCCCAGAAACCCTAAACCCCCTCCAATTTGCATACCGCTCAAACAGATCCACAGATGATGCAATCTCTATTGCACTCTACACTGCCCTTTCCCACCTGGACAAAAGGAACACCTATGAGAGAATGCTGTTCATTGACTACAGCTCAGCGTTCAACACCGTAGTGCCCTCAAAGCTCATTACTAAGCTAAGGATCTTGGGACTGAACAACTCCCTCTGCAACTGGATCCTGGACTTCCTGATGGGCCGCCCCCAGGTGGTAAGGGTAGGTAACAACACATCTGCCACGCTGATCCTCAACACTGGGCCCCTCAGGGGTGCATGCTCAGTCTTCTCCTGTACTCCCTGTTCACTCATGACTGCATGGCCAGGCACAACTCCAACACCATCATTAAGTTCGCAGATGACACAACAGTGCTAGGCCTGATCACGGACAACGACGAGACAGCCTACAGGGAGGAGGTCAGAGACCTGGCCGTGTGGTGCCAGGACAACAACCTCTCCCTCAACGTAATCAAAATGAAGGAGATGAATGTGGACTACAGGAAAAGGAGGAGGACCGAGCACGCCCCCATTCTCATCGACTGGGCTGCAGTGGAGCAGGTTGAGAGCTTCAAGTTCCTCGGTGTCCACATCACCAACAAACTAGAATGGTCCAAAAACCCCAAGACAGTCATGAAGAGGGCACGACAAAGCCTATTCCACCTCAGGAGACAGAAAATATTTGTCATGGGTCCTCAGATCCTCAAAAGGTTCTACAGCTGCAACATCGAGAGCATCCTGATTGGTTGCATCACTGCCTGGTACGGCAACTGCTCGGCCTCCGACCGCAAGGCACTACAGAGGGTAGTGTGTACGGCCCAGGACATCAGTGGGGCTAAGCTTCCTGCCATCCAGGAACTCTATACCAGGCGGTGTCAGAGGAAGGCTCTAAAAATGGTCAAATACTCCAGCCACCCCAGTCATAGACTGTTCTCTCTGCTACCACATGGCAAGCGGTACCGGAGCGCCAAGTCTAGGTCCAAAATGCTTCTCAACAGCTTCTGCCCCCAAGCCATAAGACTCCTGAACAGCCAATCAAACGGCTACCTGGACTATTTGCATTGTGTCCTCCCCCACCCTCTCTTTTATGCTGCTGCTACTCTCTGTTTATCATCTATGCCTAGACACATTAACTACACCTACATGTACATATTATCTCAATTAGCCCGACTAACTGGTGCCCCTGCACATTGACTCTGTACCGGTACCACCTGTATATACCACCTGTATACCGCCTGTGAATATATACAAAAAAAATGTACTGTCATTTTACCGTTTTTTATTTCTTTACTTATCTATTGTTTACATAATACTCAGCTCGTCTCTCCTTGGCACTGACGACAGGCTGATAAAACCCTGACCCCAAACCGCAGCCTTTGAAGTGACAAGTGAGAGATGCACCGCACTAATACGAACGCCTTGAGCCGCAAACAAATACCAGGAACCAGCAGCCTCTTCCAGTTGGAGTCCTGGCCCAGCCAGAGAAGGTTGAAGACCTGGTCCAGCCAGAGAAGGTTGGAGTCCTGGCCCAGCCATAGAAGGTTGGAGTCCTGGCCAGGCAAGAGAATGTTGGAGTCCTGGCCCAGCCAGAGAAGGTTGGAGTTCTGACCCGGCCAGAGAAGGTTGGAGTTCTGACTCTCAGCCATTGACACAAGTACTAACGCTCAAAAACACACACGCACAGAAAGACACACACACACACACACAGAAATACACACACACACACACCCTCAGCCCGATATTCCAACTGCTCTAGCAATGTTATTTTGGGCCTCCCGCTCTGTGGCTTTGTAGCCGTCTCACTGTTTGCATATAAAAGTTGTGTGGTGGTGCTGTCAACAAACCCAAATCTGACTGCAGACCAAGAGAGTTCCATACAATTCAGCAACCATAATTACAACAACAATAATAATGTTCTGAAAGAAGAAGAGAAGGACTGCATGCTCCAAGAGATCTCAGCTCGCCCCTATCATGTGGTGTCACAGCAAAGCCAGGACAGATGCCATGGAGCATTTCTGTGAGGGACAGAGAGTGAGGGAGAGGAAGAGAACGTGAGTGAGGGAGGGAGGGAGGGAGGGAGAGGAGGAGGGGAGGAAGAGAAAATTAGAGAGAAACAAGTTGCCACTCATCTACAGCCAAGAAGGGAGAAAAAGAGATCGAACAGGAGATCAAACATACATCACTAAATGCAGACATCTCTTCCTAAATGCAGACATCTCTTCCTAAATGCAGACATCTCTTCCTAAATGCAGACATCTCTTCCTAGGCTGTGTGTCCTGAGAGATCTCTGAGGGCACGTTTTGATTGGCCTCTTTTTCAACTTAGAGTATGTATTTAAAAAGCACCAGCCAATGGCAGTATCAGAACTGGGTTCCATTTGATTTGATTTAATTAGATCCCCATTAGCTGACGCCATATCGACAGAGGGAGGGAGACAAGAGAGAGAGAGACAGAGAGAGAGAATAGAGAGAGAGAGAGGCCGGAGGAGAAGTGTTAGCAGGAGTCCAGGTTATTAATGTGTGACAATTAAAAGCTGCCAGAGGCAGGGCTTGTGGTGTTGTTCATAAATAACAAGCCCACTGACAGGTAATAAAAGACCAGAATCAAAGAGAAGAAGAACGACGTGAGAGAGGGTAGGGTGTATGATGTATGTTCTGTCGAGAGAGAGAGAGAGCGAGAGCGAGAGAGAGGTGTGAGCATGCCGCTTGCAACGCCAAGGTTGTGGGTTCGATTCCCACAGGGGACCTGTACGAAAAAGTATGAAAATGTATGCACTAACTACTGTAAGTGGTTCTGGATAGGAGCGTCTGGTAAATGACTCAAATGTAGAGAGAGCTGCACAACCCTGAGTTTCTAATCAGTCAGTCAGCATTCCTCTGGATGTACAGCAGTATGAGACTAGTCTTATTAATTACTCTGTAACCTCTCCTCTGTATCCTCTCATCTGTAACCTCTCCTCTGTAACCTCTCCTCTGTAACCTCTCCTCTGTAACCTCTCCTCTGTAACCTCTCATCTGTAACCTCTCATCTGTAACCTCTCATCATGCCTACAGGGGTGGGGGGTCAGAGACGTTAGCTACCCCAGAGCCTACAGGGGTGGGGGGTCAGAGACGTTAGCTACCCCAGAGCCTACAGGGGTGGGGGGTCAGAGACGTTAGCTACCCCAGAGCCTACAGGGGTGGGGGGTCAGAGACGTTAGCTACCCCAGAGGCTACAGGGGTGGGGGGTCAGAGACGTTAGCTACCCCAGAGGCTACAGGGGTGGGGGGTCAGAGACGTTAGCTACCCCAGAGCCTACAGGGGTGGGGGGTCAGCCAGGTAACCCACACCACTTGTTCTGAAGGTAACCCACACCACTTGTTCTGAAGGTAACCCACGCCACTTGTTCTGAAGGTAAACCACGCCACTTGTTCTGAAGGTAACCCACGCCACTTGTTCTGAAGGTAACCCACGCCACTTGTTCTGAAGGTAACCCACGCCACTTGTTCTGAAGGTAACTCACGCCACTTGTTCTGAAGGTAACCCACGTCACTTGTTCTGAAGGTAACCCACGCCACTTGTTCTGAAGGTATACCACGCCACTTGATCTGAAGGTATACCACGCCACTTGATCTGAAGGTAACCCACGCCACTTGTTCTGAAGGTAACCCACGCCACTTGTTCTGAAGGTAAACCACGCCACTTGTTCTGAAGGTAACCCACGCCACTTGTTCTGAAGGTAACCCACGCCACTTGTTCTGAAGGTAACCCACGCCACTTGTTCTGAAGGTAACCCACGCCACTTGTTCTGAAGGTAACCCACGCCACTTGTTCTGAAGGTAACCCACGCCACTTGTTCTGAAGGTATACCACACCACTTGATCTGAAGGTATACCACGCCACTTGATCTGAAGGTATACCACACCACTTGTTCTGAAGGTAACCCACGGCACTTGTTCTGAAGGTATACCACGCCACTTGTTCTGAAGTGAGTGTATGTGGGACAAAGGGAAGGGAAGCTTGTTCTTCCATTGAGGATGGAAGCTTGTTCTTCCATTGAGGAGGGAAGCTTGTTCTTCCATTGAGGAGAGAAGCTTGTTCTTCCATTGAGAAGGGAAGCTTGTTCCTCCATTGAGGAGGGATGATTGTTCTCCATTGAGGAGGGAAGATTGTTCTTCCATTGAGGAGGGAAGCTTGTTCTTCCATTGAGGAGGGAAGCTTGTTCCTCCATTGAGGAGGGACGATTGTTCTCCATTGAGGAGGGAAGCTTGTTCTTCCATTGAGGACTGAAACTTGTTCTTCCATTGAGGAGGGAAGCTTGTTCTTCCATTGAGGAGGGAAGCTTGTTCTTCCATTGAGAAGGGAAGCTTGTTCCTCCATTGAGGAGGGACGATTGTTCTCCATTGTGGAGGGAAGATTGTTCTTCCATTGTGGAGGGAAGCTTGTTCTTCCATTGAGGAGGGAAGCTTGTTCCTCCATTGAGGAGGGAAGCTTGTTCTTCAATTGAGGAGGGAAGATTGTTCTTCCATTGAGGAGGGAAGCTTGTTCTTCCATTGAGGAGGGAAGCTTGTTCTTCCATTGAGGAGGGAAGCTGAAGCATTCCTGCTCTATTGTTCCTACAACAGCAGGATACAGAAAGGTGGTCTGAGATAAAAGGCTGCTCCTTTACCTTGCTAATCCTCAGGTTACACAGTCACTCACTCAGTCAGTACAACTCAGGTTACACAGTCACTCACTCAGTCAGTACAACTCAGGTTACACAGTCACTCACTCAGTCAGTACAACTCAGGTTACACAGTCACTCACTCAGTCAATACCACTCAGGTTACACAGTCACTTACTCACTCAGTCAGTACAACTCAGGTTACACAGTCACTCACTCAGTCAGTACCACTCAGGTTACACAGTCACTCACTCAGTCAGTACCACTCAGGTTACACAGTCACTCACTCAGTCAGTACAACTCAGGTTACACAGTCACTCACTCAGTCAGTACCACTCAGGTTACACAGTCACTCACTCAGTCAGTACAACTCAGGTTACACAGTCACTCACTCAGTCAGTACCACTCAGGTTACACAGTCACTCACTCAGTCAGTACAACTCAGGTTACACAGTCACTCACTCAGTCAGTACAACTCAGGTTACACAGTCACTCACTCAGTCAGTACCACTCAGGTTACACAGTCACTCACTCAGTCAGTACCACTCAGGTTACACAGTCACTCACTCAGTCAGTACAACTCAGGTTACACAGTCACTCACTCAGTCAGTACCACTCAGGTTACACAGTCACTCACTCAGTCAGTACAACTCAGGTTACACAGTCACTCACTCAGTCAGTACCACTCAGGTTACACAGTCACTCACTCAGTCAGTACAACTCAGGTTACACAGTCACTCACTCAGTCAGTACAACTCAGGTTACACAGTCACTCACTCAGTCAGTACCACTCAGGTTACACAGTCACTCACTCAGTCAGTACCTAGTGTGGGTATAGCACTGTACAGTAAGGGCACAGTGGAACAGTACAGCCCCCCATTCATACACACACACACACACACATGTGAACAAACACACACACATGCACACTCATGCACACAAGCACACACACACACACACAAGCACACAAGCACACACACACACACACACACAACTTTCCACTTGCCAACAGGCATTCCTAGGTTGTATGGACTCTCCCTGTGACCAGCAGGTGAACTCTACCTGGGACGTTCCCCTCTCTCCCAGCCCTCCCAGGTCTCTGTTACACTGCTCTCTCCTCTTGCCTTTCATATCCACACAATGAGCTGTTTGCTGCCAGGTAAATACACCTACAGTATGAAGTGACAAGAAAGGGGACCTGCTTCAACGTGAAATAATCATTGCCCTCTCTATTCCATTATCCCAGGTTATATCCCAGGTTATATATATTATATCCCAGGTTATATATATTATATCCCAGGTTATACATATTATATCCTAGGTTATATCCCAGGTTATATATATATTATATCCCAGGTTATATATATTATATCCCAGGTTATACATATTATATCCTAGGTTATATCCCAGGTTATATATATTATATCCCAGGTTATATATATTATATCCCAGGTTATACATATTATATCCTAGGTTATATCCCAGGTTATATATATTATATCCCAGGTTATATATATTATATCCCAGGTTATATCCCAGGTTATATATATTATATCCCAGGTTATATCCCAGGTTATATATATTATATCCCAGGTTATATACCAGGTTATATATATTATATCCCAGGTTATATATATTATATCTCAGCTATGAGGGGATGATAAAGAGAAAAACACAAACTTTTGGAAAATGTCTCAGAGAGACCAGGCAGAGCGAGACTGGATGACTGGCTGACTGGCTAGCTGGCTGACTGACTGGATGACTGGCTGACTGGCTAGCTGGCTGACTGGCTGGATGACTGGCTGACTGGCTGACTGGCTGGATGACTGGCTGACTGGCTAGCTGGCTGACTGGCTGGATGACTGGCTAGCTGGCTGACTGGCTGGATGACTGGCTGACTGGCTAGCTGGCTGACTGACTGGATGACTGGCTGACTGGCTGGATGACTGGCTGACTGGCTAGCTGGCTGACTGGCTGGATGACTGGCTGACTGGATGACTGGCTGACTGACTGGCTGTGTTCTGTGTTTGTTCACCACTTGATGCAGCCTGAGGCCTGAGGGCTGATGAGTAGATCCAACAGAACACTGGGCGGAGGTTGAATGGAGGCTTACGGGCTGTTTGGACACAGCGATTAAAGCAGATTTAGTCTTAATTCTATGGGTGAGCCCTGTGTCTTAGAACACTGACAGATGATTGGCTGAATACTACTGACTGTTACTCTCCGTACTGCTGTACGGTTGGTTGCTACTTGGCTACCTGCCAAACCTTTTTACCCAAACACTTTTCACTCTTAACTATTTCATCCAACTCTGTAGTCAACAAGTTTACCGACATCTTAGTTTTGTTATTTTGTAATTAAACTTTTTCACCCTGGACGCTTTATCTGGACATAGATCTGCAGGACCTCCTCCGGCCGGAAAAAGCTAAGTAACATTATGCCTTCTCATTGCAATCGCTGTACTCATAATATACCATCTTCTTATGGTGAGGATAGCCGAGTTGCAAGCCCAGCTTCAGGCCATTTCAGTGTAGGAAATGATGATACAGTGTCTGTGCCACCAGTAAATACAGGTAGTAGTGTTAATCCCCCTGCACAGCCCCCGCAGCAGGACCATTTTCTCACGGCTTCTGGAAAGAAATGCTGTCGACATGCTCAATCGATGTCACTCATTCAGCCGATATACATTTTCAACAGGTTTTCCCTACTAAGCAGCGAGTCGGAGTCAGAGCTTTCTCAGGTCTCTCCTCCACCCGTTACGGGGTCTGAGCCACCGAAGCCTCCCACCATTAGCTCTGACATATTGATAACCCTAGTCATTGGCGACTCCATTACCTGCAATATTAGACAGAGATCATACATTGTTTACCAGGGGCAGGGATACCGACGTAAGGGCTAAGCTCTACAGACTCGCACAACTCGATCGCTGGTTCAAAACTGTTTTCTGCCCCTTCCAAAAGATAGAATTTGTAAATAACTGGCCCTCTTTCTGGGACTCACCCACAAACAGGACCAAGCCTGACCTGCTGAGGAGTGACGGACTCCATTCTAGCTGGAGGGGTGCTCTCCTTATCTATCAACATAGAGAAGGCTCTAACTCCTCTAGCTCCACTATGAGATAGGGTGCAGGCCAGGCAGTCTGCCACTAGCACAGTCAGTGTAGTCAGCTCAGCTTTCCCCATCGAGACCGTGTCTGTGCCTCAGTCTAGGTCTGGAATAAAGACCTCCTCCGTTCCTGTTATTATTGAAAGATATGATGATAATATCTCACATCTCAAAATAGGACAACTTAATGTTAGATCCCTCACTTCAAAGGCAGTCATAGTCAATTAACTAATCACTGATCATAACCTTGATGTGATTGGCCTGACTGAAACATGGCTCAAGCCTACTGGTTACACTAGTGACCATATGCCCCTCGCATCCCGCAGTGTTGAAAACATTTCCGACAGCAAATTTCAATGAATTAATTTTTCATTTTCTTTTTTTCTGCTTCTAGTCATGAAATCTATGCAGCCTACTCAATCACTTGTTAAAGCTACTGTTTACAGGCCTCTTGAGCCATATAAAGCGTTCCTCACTGAATTGCCTGAATTCCTATCTGACCCCGTAATCATGGAAGATAATATTCAAATGTTTGTTGACTTCAATATTTATATGGAAAAGTCCACAGATCCACTACAAAAGGCTTTCGGCGCCATCATCGACTCAGTGGGTTTTGACCAACATGTCTCCGGACCTACGCATTGATAAAGTCATACCCTGGATCTAGTTCTGTCTCGTGGAATAAATATTGTGGATCTAAATGTTTTTCCTCATAATCCCGGACTATCGGACCATTTTATTACGTTTGCAATCACAACAAATTATCTGCTCAGAACCCAATGAAGGATCATCAAAAGCCACGCTATAAATTCTCGGACAAGCGAAAGATTCCTAGATGCCCTTCCAGACTCCCTCCACCTATCCAAGGATGGAGTAAAACAATCTGTTTTTACTCACCCAGGATCTAAACTTAACCTTGTGTAATACCTTAAATGCAGTCGCACATCTAAAAACAAAAAACATTTTTCACAAGAAATTAGCTCCCTTGTACACAGAAAATACCTGAGCCCTGAAGCAAGCTTCCAGAAAATTGAAACGGAAATGGCGCTCCTCCAAACTGGAAATCTACCAACTAACTTGGAAAGAAAGTACCTCACTGCTACTCAATCAGCCTGCTTTTCCAACCTGATTGAGGAGAATAAAACAATCAAAGCTAACTCCAGTATCTATACTGCAATAGTTTATGTACTGGGGGGCTCGGGTCAGTCTGTCCTATCTAGTGTAATTCTCCTGTCTTATCTGGTGTCCTGTGGGATCTTAGGTATGCTCCCTCTAATTCTCCCATCTCTCTCTCTCTCCCCTCTTGGAGTACCTGAGCCCTAGGACCATGCCTCAGGACTACCTGGTCTAAAGACTCCTGGCTGTTTCTGTCCCCAGTCCACCTGGTCGTGCTGCTGATCCAGTTTCTGCTGTTCTGCCTGTGTCTATGGAACCCTGACCTGTTCACCGGACGTGCTACCTGGTCCCAGACCTGTTGTTTTCGACCCTCTCTCTCCCTCCCTCTCGCACTCCCTCTCTACCGCACCTGCTGTCTCGACCTCTGATTGCTCGGCTATGAAAAGCCAAATGACATTTACTCCTGAGGTGCTGACCTGTTGCATCCTCTCTACAGCCACTGTGATTATTATTTGACCTTGCTGGTCATCTATGAATGTATGAACATCTTGAAGAACGATCTGGCCTTAATGGCCATGTACTATTTCTAGGGAGTTTTTCCTAGACACTATTGCTTGCTGTTTGGGGTTTTAGGCTGGGTTTCTGTATAAGCTCTTTGTGACATCTGCTGATTTAAAAAGGGCTATATGAATACATTTGATTGATTAATTAATTGATTGACTTCCATGTTGATTGTCACGGTTTGGATTAATGGGACGGTAAACGGAGCGCTGGTGAAGTGTCATCCTTTTTATTTTAAATGAGATGTACTCACGAAGCATTCAAAATAACAAAGGAGAGTGAAACAACTAACTACAAACAAAAACACAGTGACTTACTTGCTGGGCTACAGGCAGTGCAGACAAGCAGGAACAATGATCCACACACAGGTGGCTGTGTGTGGTGACTAAATACTATCCCCAATCAGAGACAACGCTATACAGCTGTCTCTGATTGGGGATGATAATCTCCCTAATAGGAGTGTGAGGACTTGGTTGTGTGCCTCTCATCCTCCCCTAGGTGGGGGTAAGAGGCCTTATCACAACCAAGCCCTCACAGTACCCCCCCCCCCTAAGGTGCGGACTCCCGATCGCACACATACAATCCCCCCTCTCCTGAAAGAAAAAATGTCCAAAACTAGGGGGGACATGGCGGGGTACTGAGGTGGTTGCTGGTGGGGGCTCCGGTTCCGGGCGTGGTACAGGATGTGAGAGTAGCTTTCCTCCTACCTCTCCGTTGCACGCCCGGTCTGGTCCGGACCCCGGCGCGGTGGTTCCCCCCTCAGTACTCCCGCCATTCACCAAGTCCTGTCTGGACCCTGGTGCGGGAGCCCTCGACCCTGGAGAGGGGCTGACAACCGGTCCCGGACTGGGCACCGGTGGAGCGGACTGCTCCGGCACTGGAGCGACGCAGATGACCGGCCCCGGACTGGGCACCGGTGGAGCGGACTGCTCCGTCAATGGAGCGACGTAGACGACCGGCCCCGGACTGGGCACCGGTGGAGCGGACTGCTCCGTCAATGGAGCGACGTAGACGACCGGCCCCGGACTGGGCACCGGTGGAGCGGACTGCTCCGGCACTGGAGCGGCGCAGACGACCGGCCCCGGACTGGGCACCGGTGGAGCGGACTGCTCCGGCACTGGAGCGACGTAGACGACCGGCCCCGGACTGGGCACCGGTGGAGCGGACTGCTCCGGCACTGGAGCGACGCAGACGACCGGCCCCGGACTGGGCACCGGTGGAGCGGACTGCTCCGGCACTGGAGCGAAGCAGACGACCGGCCCTGGACTGGGCACCGGTGGAGGAGGCTCCAGGCCTTGAGCTGTGGCTGGAGGCTCCGGGCTGCTGACCTTCGCTGGAGGTGGCGGAACGCTGACCTTCGCTGGAGGTGGCGGAACGCTGACCTTCGCTGGAGGTGGCGGAACGCTGACCTTCACTGGAGGCCTCGGGCTGCTGACCTTCACTGGAGGCCTCGGGCTGCTGACCTTCACTGGAGGCCTCGGGCTGCTGACCTTCACTGGAGGCCTCGGGCTGCTGACCTTCACTGGAGGCCTCGGGCTGCTGACCTTCACTGGAGGCCTCGGGCTGCTGACCTTCTCTGGAGGCCTCGGGCTGTTGACCTTCTCTGGGGGTCTCGGGCTGCTGACCTTCTCCGGGGGTCTCGGGCTGCTGACCTTAGCCGGAGGTTTCGGGCAGCTGACCTTCACCGGAGACCTCGGGCAGTTGACTCTCACCGGAGGTCTCGGTTTGGACGCCGTGCCCACCCTGGGCACCGACGCAGAGGTGGTCTTCAGCCCTGCAGCTGGTCTGGCTGTCGGCCCCAGACTGGGCACCGACACGCTATGGAGCTCCTGCTCCACAGCGGGACTGAACGTCGTGCCCACCCTGGGCACCGACGCAGAGATGGTTTCCAGCCCTCTGGTGGGGCTGGCTGTCGGCCCCAGACTGGGCACCGACACGCTATGGAGCTCCTGCTCCACAGCGGGGCTGAACGTCGTGCCCACCCTGGGCACCGACGCAGAGAGGGTTTCCAGCCCTGTGGTTGGGCTGGCTGTCGGCCCCAGACTGGGCACCGACGCGCTATGGAGCTCCTGCTCCACAGCGGGGCTGAACGTCGTGCCCACCCTGGGCACCGACGCAGAGAGGGTTTCCAGCCCTGTGGTTGGGCTGGCTGTCGGCCCCAGACTGGGCACCGACGCGCTATGGAGCTCCTG
>CM042391.1:41715744-41738244 GCA_023634145.1 Thymallus thymallus | reverse complement strand
CAGGCCTTTATGGTAGAATTGCTGCAAAGAAACCACTACTAAAGGACACCAATAAGAAGAAGAGACTTGATTGGACCACAAGCTTTTTTTATTTTATTTATTTAACCATCATTTTTTAACCATAATCATAACCATAATCTCCCTCAATAACTTTAAGCATCAGTTGTCAAAGCTGCTTATCGATCACTGCACCTGTATATAGCCCTTCTGTAAATAGCCCACACTACTACCTCATCCCCATATTTATTTTTGTTTATTTTCACAAATCTTGCACTCCAGTATCTCTATTTGCACATCATAATTTGCACATCCTTCATTCCTGTGTTAATGATGATAATCTGTAATTTATTTCACCACTATAGTCTATTTATTGTCCTACCTCCTAACCTTACTGCATTTTGCACTACATTTTGCACTCTGTATATAGATTTTCTATCGTGTTTTTGATTAATGTGTAACTCTGTGTTTTTTGTCGCACTGCTTTGCTTTGTCTTGGCCAGGTCGCAGTTGCAAATGAGAACTTGTTCTCAACTGACCTACCTGGTTAAATAAAGGTGAAAAAAAAAATAAAAAAAAAAAAAAAAAAAAATAGCCAAGTCAGTTAAGAACAAATTCTTATTTACAATGACGGCCTACAATGGACATTAGACAGGTGTAAATCAAGTTTTGGTTCCAACCGCCGTGTCTTTGTGAGAGACAGAGTAAGTGAACAGATGATCTCTGCATGTGTGGTTCCCACCGTGAAGCATGGAGGAGGAGGTGTGATGGTGCTTTACTGGTAACACTGTCTGTGATTTATTTAGAATTCAAGGCACACTTAACCAGCATGGCTACCACAGCATTCTGCAGCGATATGCCATAACGGCTTGCGCTTAGTGGGACTATAATTTGTTTTTCCACAGGACAATGACCCAACACACCTCCACGCTGTGTAAGGGCTATTTGACCAAGAAGTAGAGTAATGGAGTTCTGCATCAGATGACCTGGCCTCCACAATCACCCGACCTCAACCCAATTGAGATGGTTTGGGTTGAGTTGGACCGCAGAGTGAAGGAAAAGCAGCCAACAAGTGCTCAGCATATGTGGGAACTCCTTCAAGACTGTTGGAAAAGCATTCCAGGTGAAGCTGGTTGAGAGAATGCCAAGAGGGTGCAAAGCTGTCATCAAGGAAAATTGTGGCTACTTTGAAGAATCTAAAATATTAAATCTATTTTGATTTGTTTAACACTTTTTTGGTTACTATGAAATAAAGTGACTAGGCAACAGGATAGATAATAAACAGTAGCAGCAGAGTCAAAAGAGTTGGTTTCGAAAAGTATGCATGGAAAAAGTCAATCAGATAGCATAAGAACACGGCACAAGCCATGGCAAAATTGTAGCTTTAAAACTGCACATTTTCTCTCAGCCCCATGACAAAATGTGTAGAATTGTAGGACACTAGTGTTAGACAAAGAGGACATTATATATATTAATCCACAGCAAGGACGTATTCAGACCCTTTGACTTTTGCCAGATTTTATTACGTTACGGCCTTATTCTAAAATGGATTACATTATTTTTTCCCTCATCAATCTACACACAATACCACATAATGACAAAATGAAAACAAGTTTTTAAATTAAAATTAAAATTAAAACAGAAATACCTTATAAGTGTTCAGACCCTTTGCTGAATGAAACTCAAAAATGAGCTCAGGTGCATCCTGTTTCCATTGATCATCCTTGAGATGTTTCTACAACTTGATTAGAGTCCACCTGTGGTATTGGAAATCATGTTGCCTTTCCAACATGATTTGGAAAGGCACACACCTGTCTGTATAAGTTCCCACAGTTGACAGTGCATGTCAGAGCAAAAGCCAAGCCATGAGGTCGAAGGAATTGTCTGTAGAGCTCCGAGACAGGATTGTATCGAGGCACAGATCTGGGGAATTGTACCAAAACATTTCTGCAGCATTGAAGGCCCCCAAGAAAACAGTGGCCTCCATCATTCTTAAATGGAAGAAGTTTGGAACCACCAATAATCTTTCTAGAGCCGGCCAAACTGAGCAATCGGGGGAGAAGGTCCTTGGTCAGGTAGGTGACCATCAACCCGAATGTCACTCTGACAGAGCTCCAGAGTTCCTCTGCTGAGATGGGAGAACCTTCCAGAAGGTTTTTTATGGTACAGTGGCCAGACGGAAGCCACTCCTCAGTAAAAGGCATATGACAGCCCGCTTGGAGTTTGCTAAAAGGCACCTAAAGACTCTCAGACCATGAGAAACAAGATTGCCAAGAGTCACGTCTGGAGGAAACCTGGCACCATCCCTACAGTGAAGCATGGTGGTGGCAGCATCATGCTGTTGGGATGTTTTTCAGCAGCAGGGACTGGGAGACTAGTCAGGATCGAGATAAAGATGAACAGAGCAAAGTACAGAGAGATCCTTGATGAAAACCTGCTCCAGAGCGTTCAGGACCTCAGACTGAGGCGAAGATTCATCTCACACTGGGAGAGGCAGTGCCACAGAGTTAGAAGACACAGAGCTTCAAGCTACTGTAATGAGGGTACGTCCCAATGTGTGGTCAAACGTGCATACGATGAACTGTCTGAATGTAAAAAATCAATACATTCTAGTCTTCCTGTAGCTACTTCCTGTCACTAAGGCTAGTCATCCTGTAGCTACTTCCTGTCACTAGGGCTAGTCTTCCTGTAGCTACTTCCTGTCACTAGGGCTAGTCTTCCTGTAGCTACTTCCTGTCACTAGGGCTAGTCTTCCTGTGGCTACTTCCCTGAGAGCACAGACAGTAGCATGGGATCACACACACACACACACACACACACACACACACACACACACACACACACACACACACACACACACACACAGACACACACACACACACACACACACACACACACACACACACACACACACACACACACACACACACACACACACACACACACACACACACAGGTGTACTCAGGCACCAGTTAAAGGACAGTGGATTACTGTACAAGCAGGCAAAAAGGCCTTTTCATCAAAGAAGAGGAAGAATCAATAAAGAAAGACATTCTATGGGAGAGAGACAACAAGCCCAGACATGACAGCCTTCTACGGAGCAATGAGCTATTCTGTTTTCACAGAAGAACCTATCTACTCTTAATACTGGTGCTTACTTCATAAAACACAGCTTTATGGATCAGCCGTCTGCTAGAGGAGGAAGCTTATAGTTAAGACTTTAGGAATATTATTACTGTTTGTCTTATCCAGAGGTAGTTCCATTCATTCCAAACTGAACCTGTTGTTTAGACTACAGCCTACTTGTTGTTTTGGGCATTGCTGTCAGCCAGGGTTTAGCATTGTTTAGAGCCATGGCCATGGACACATAACACTTTGTATAGTCTAGTATGAGTATAAAAAAGCTTCTGGTCCGTCGGTCGATGTGGTGAGACACTAATAAAGCTGAAGAGAAATCCAGACATTTGCATGAAGTTTCAGTTTCCAAATGCAAATTAAGAGAACGCTGCATTTGACGCTAACAGGGATATGGATGTGTGTCAGCAGCACTGGCATAGATGGTTTTAACTATGGGTGTGCAGTACCAGGAGAGGGCGATAGATGACACACCCACCTAATGCCCCACAGTCCTTCAATAGCCCTATGTGTACCTTCTACAGTCGAACAGACAAAGACAGTCCTACAGTAGGCTCCTACAGTCTAACGGACAAAGATAGGGGAAGCCAGTCCAGCAGCCAGGCCAAATAGCATACGCAATTGCTATTTCACTTTATGGTTCAAAGTGAATGTCTTTTTGTTAGAAGCAGGGCCAGCTCTAGCCTTTTTAGTGGCCCTCCTCTTGATGGCGGAGAGAAAAATGTCGCTTTTAAAGTACATTTCCTGCAATTCTACTTATTTTCCCATGGGGCAGAGAAACATTTTTCAAGTTTTAAAGCAAGTTTCCTACAATATCTACATCTTTTGCCTTGCGGTATAAAGACATTTTTCAAGTTTTAAAGCTTCCTGCAATTCTACACATTTTGCCATGACTTATGCCATGTTAATTTTATCTGAGTGAGACAGTAACAAAATCAATGAGGGCCCTCTGGAGGCAGGGCCCCTAGGCACGTGCCCTGCGTGCCCCGTCAGTATTCAGCCATGATTACTGCAAATGTAGATAACTGGCTAGAATAACTTACCAATCTAAATTGATAACTGACATGGCTAATTGAGTGACTGTCAGTGACTGACAAAACAAGATAAAAACCGCTGATCCACAACCATGTCATTTGAACTTACACCTTGTGTATTCTCCTATTCTAACTCTCAACAGTAAGTTGAGAACCCGACCGAGTTTGGGGGGCCCCTTGCAGCCGGGGGCCCTAAGCGACCGCTTATGTCGCTTATGCCTGGAGCCTACCCTGGTTAGAATGAGATGTTTACTACAGCAGAGCCCCATCCATAAGAGATCAGGTCTGATTGTAATTAAGCGTTTGGCGTCCTTTCAGCTCAGCACTGTCCTTCAAAAGCTCTTCTCAAAAGGAATTGTGATATCCAAGCAACTGGAGAAAAAAATACAAATGCAATCTAGCACGTCCCTGGGATTGTTGTCTGTCGCCAGGGATAGGAACCCTCTAGAAAAACAGAACATAAAAATAAAGGACTACAATGAAACCTTATCCCGCAAGGTTCATAGCTGCTTCTATTCTGAGTGGTGTGCGGTGGTGGTGGGTGCAACATAAGGCTCTGTGGCCGACCAACCCACGTCCCGTCTGTGTATCTATAGATCTGACTGCCGGGCCGGGCTGCACTGTAAACATACTGATCTGACTGGAACATGGGCTATGGCTGCTGAGGAATAGACTATACAGATGTGGGCTAAAAACGGGCAACAAGAAAGCTTAAGTGTATGATCTATCTAGAACATTTAAAGGTCCCGCACAGTCATCCTATTTCCAAAGTAAAAGTAGCCTTTGAATGACCAAAACATCACCCATAATATTTTTGTACACTATTAAAATTGTCTGAATTAAAGACATTTTATCTTTTCTCTCCACTCTAACTATCAGGAAGCCTGAAAGAACATTCTGAGTGGGAAGGGATGTAAGGCTTCATGTTCAGAGAGGTCTCTGGAAACCTTTATGGTTTTGAGGTTTAGTGTCCAGAGACCTCTCTGTAATTCTCTATGGTCCTTTTGGAATTGGTCCCCAGTTAGATCAGCTGCGCCGCATTGCCTCTAATTGGGGAGCCTATTTAATATCAGTATTCCCACCTGTGTTTGTGGGTTTTTGTGTGTGTTCCACGCCGGTTCATGGTCGCTGTCTCGCCTTAAACGCTTCTACAGTAAAACCCGGCTCATTCATCCATGAAGAAGAGAAGAACCTAAACTTTTTGAATCCCACAAAGGAAACGAGGAAGTACAGGCGTGGACAAAAGCCCGGTAGCTCCAGTGCCTCAGTGTTGATGATGTCAATTAGCATATATTTCAGAATGTCATGAAGAGTGATCAGATGAATTGCAATAAATTGCAAAGTCCCTCTTTGCCATGAAAATGAACTTAATCCCCAAAAAACATTTCCACTGCATTTCAGCCCTGCCACAAAAGGACCAGCTGCCATCATGTCAGTCATTGTCTCGTTAACACAGGTGAGAGTGTTGACGAGGACAAGGCTGGAGATCACTCAGTCACGCTGATTGAGTCAGAATAACAGACTGGAAGCTTTAAAAGGAAGGTGGTGCTTGAAATCATTGTTCTTCATCTGTCAACCATGGTTACCTGCAAGGAAACACGTGCCGTCATCATTGCTTTGCACAAAAAGGGCTTCACGGGCAAGAATATTGCTGCTGGTAAGATTGCACCTAAATCAACCATTTATCGGATCATCAAGAACTTCAAGGAGAGAGGTTCAATTGTTGTGAAGAAGGCGTCAGTGCGCCCAAGAAAGTCAAACAAGGGCCAGGACCGTCTCCTAAAGTTGATTCGGCTGCGGGATCGAGGC
Organism: Thymallus thymallus; assembly: GCA_023634145.1. Taxonomy (NCBI): domain Eukaryota; kingdom Metazoa; phylum Chordata; class Actinopteri; order Salmoniformes; family Salmonidae; genus Thymallus; species Thymallus thymallus. The sequence goes on along the minus strand of CM042391.1, from coordinate 41,732,268 downwards.
ACCACCAGTGCAGAGCTTGCTCAGGAATGGCAACAGGCAGGTGTGAGTGCATCTGCACGCACAGTGAGGCGAAGACTTTTGGAGGATGGCCTGGTGTCAAGAAGGGGAGCAAAAAAGCCACTTCTCTCCAGGAAAAACATCAGGGACAGACTGATATTCTGCAAAAGGTACAGGGATTGGACTGCTGAGGACTGGGGTAGAGTCATTTTCTCTGATGAATCCCCTTTCCGATTGTTTGGGCCATCCGGAAAACACCTTGTCCGGAGAAGACAAGGTGAGCGCTACCATCAGTCCTGTGTCATGCCAACAGTAAAGCATCATGAGACCATTCATGTGTGGGGTTGCTTCTCAGCCAAGGGAGTGGGCTCACTCACAATTATGCCTAAGAACACAGCCATGAATAAAGAATGGTACCAACACATCCTCAGAGAGCAACTTCTCCCAACCATCCAAGAACAGTTTGGTGACGACCAATGCCTTTTCCAGCATGATGGAGCACCTCGCCATAAGGCAAAAGTGATAACTAAGTGGCTTGGGGAACAAAACATTGACATTTTTGGTCCATGGCCAGGAAACTCCCCAGACCTTAATCCCATTGAGAACTTGTGGTCGATCCTCAAGAGGCGGGTGGACAAACAAAAACCCACAACTTCTGACAAACTCCAAGCATTGATTATGCAAGAATGGACTGCCATCAGTCAGGATGTGGCCCAGAAGTTAATTGACAGCATGCCAGGGCGGATTGCAGAGGTCTTGAAAAAGAAGGGTCAACACTGCAAATATTGACTCTTTGCATAAACTGAATGTCATTGTCAATGAAAGCCTCTGACACTTATGGAATACTTGTAATTATACTTCAGTGTACCATAGTAACTACTGACATAAAGATCTAAGAACACTGAAGCAGTAAACTTTGTGGAGACCAATACCTGTGTCATTCTCAAAACTTTTGACCACGACTGTATGTCGCTGGAGTAACAGTTAACAGCAGTGTTTCCCAAACTCGGTCCTGGGGACCCCAAGGGGGGCACGTTTAGTTTTCTGCCCTAATAATCAACTAATAATCAAGCTTTAGGTTTCTATTCAAGGGCCCCTTTGTGTGAGGGTGAGACCTTAGTGTGTTTAGGGGACAACACAGTGTGGCCATTAAAGCTTGAATCTAAGTGTTTTGTCAGTGACTCAGTTATTCCAACATTCTATGTTTGTAGAACAATGAAGTACCGTCCTGTGTATGACCAGCGACAGCTGTGGCCTCAGCCCGGGGTCCTGGTTACTACCAGTGACAGCTGTGGCCTCAGCCCGGGGTCCTGGTTACTACCAGTGACAGCTGTGGCCTCAGCCCGGGGTCCTGGTTACTACCAGTGACAGCTGTGGCCTCAGCCCGGGGTCCTGGTTACTACCAGTGACATGTTGCCACAATAGTCTTACCTTGTTGAGCAGGGGCAGACACTGAAGCACCTTGCGCTCCGGGCTCTCCAGCTTGACGATGCTGATGAAGTCTGACTCCTGACGCTCATCTTCACTGGTGTTGCACAGGGACAGAGGGTGGGACTGGAGAGAGAGAGAGAGAGAGAGAGAGAGCAGGGGTTTAGAAACCAAACCAGGGGTTTAGAAACAAACCAGGGGTTTAACCAAACCAGGGGTTTAGAACCAACACAGACATTTAACCAAACCAGGGGTTAGAACCAAACTAGACAGAGGGGGAACCAAATCATCTGTGATTTTAGCAGGTTGCAAATTGCAATAGGTAACACAATAAGGGGTTGTAGTTCTATCATGTCAGTCAGCTTTGCTTTGCTTTGCTGTGACCATCAAACATACAGTAGCATAGATATCAACAGAGCAACATAAGATTATAGTAGTAACTCAAAACACAGCTCTGGTGGTAAGGCTAGGCAATAACACATAGTTATTTACAATGGCGGCCTACCTACAAGGTCAGCCCCTGGAGCAAATTAGGGTTAAGTGCCTTGCTCAAGGACACATCGACAGGTTTTTCACCTTGTCGGCTGAGGTATTCGAACCAGCAACCTTTTGGTTACTGGCCCAACGCTCTAACAGCTAGGCTTCATCTGCCATGCTGATCTGCAACACAGGAGCACCTCAGGGGTGCGTGCTTAGTCCCCTCCTGTACTCCCTGTTCACCCACGACTGCGTGGCCAAGCACGACCTCAACACCATCAATACGTTTGCTAACAACACAATGGTGGTAGGCCTGATCCCCGACAACAATGAGACAGCCTATAGGGAGGAGTTCAGAGACCTGGCAGTTTGTTGCCAGGATAACAACCTCTCCCTAAACTTGAGCAAGACAAAGGAGCTGATCGTGGACAACAGGAAAAAGAAGGCAGAGCATGTCTCCATTCACATTGACAGGGCTGTAGTGGAGCGGGTCGCGAGTTTCAAGTTCCTTGGTGTCCACATCACCAACTAGAATGGTCCAAACACACTAAGACAGTTATGAAGAGGGCACGACAACACCTTTTCCCACCTCAGGAGACTGAAAAGATTTGGCATGGGTCCCCAGATCCTCAAAAGGTTCTACAGCTGCACCATCGAGAGCATCCTGACCGGTTGCATCACCGCTTGGTATATCAACTGCTCAGCATCCAACCGTAAGGAGCTACAGAGGGTAGTGCGTACAGCCCAGTACGTCACTGGGGCCAAGCTTCCTACCATCCAGGACCTATGCACTAGGTGGTGTCTGAGGAAGGCCCAAAAAATAGTCACAGACCCCAGTCACCCAAGTCATTTACTGTTCTCTCTGCTTCCGCACGGCAAGCCGTACCGTAGCGCCTAGTCTAGGTCCAAAAGGCTCCTTATCAGCTTCTACCCCCAAGACATAAGACTGCTGAACAATTAATACAATGCTGCTACTGAACAATTAATTGCACTGCTGCTCCCCGCTGTCTATTATCTATGTATAGTCACTTCACCCCTACTTACATGTACAAATGACCTTGTCTAAACTGTACCCCCACACATTGACCAACCTGTACCCCCACACATTGACTAACCTGTACCCCCACACATTGACTAACCTGTACCCCCACACATTGACTAACCTGTACCCCCACACATTGTCTAACCTGTACCCCCACACATTGTCTAACCTGTACCCCCACACATTGTCTAACCTGTACCCCCACACATTGACTAACCTGTACCCCCACACATTGACTAACCTGTACCCCCACACATTGACTAACCTGTACCCCCACACATTGACTAAACTGTACCCCCGCACATTGTCTAACCTGTACCCCCACACATTGACTAACCTATACCCCCACACATTGACTAAACTGTACCCCCACACATTGACTAAACTGTACCCCCACACATTGTCTAACCTGTACCCCCACACATTGACTAACCTGTACCCCCACACATTGACTAACCTGTACCCCCACACATTGACTAACCTGTACCCCCACATATTGACTAACCTGTACCCCCACACATTGACTCGGTACCGGTACCCCCACACATTGACTCGGTACCGGTACCCCCACACATTGAATAACCTGTACCCCCACACATTGACTCGGTACCGGTACCCCCTGTATATTGCCTCGATATTGTTATTTTATTGTGTGACTTTTTGTTAAACATTTTTGAGAAGACTACAGTATAGAAGACTACAGTAAGAGTGGACTACAGTATAGAAGACTACAGTAAGAGTGGACTACAGTAGAGAAGATTACAGTAAGAGTAGACTACAGTAGAGAAGATTACAGTAAGAGTAGACTACAGTAGAGAAGACTACAGTAGAGAAGACTAAAGTATGAGAAGACTACAGTATAGAAGACTACAGTAAGAGTGGACTACAGTAGAGAAGATTACAGTAAGAGTAGACTACAGTAGAGAAGACTACAGTAAGAGTGGACTACAGTAGAGAAGATTACAGTAAGAGTAGACTACAGTAGAGAAGACTACAGTAAGAGTGGACTACAGTAGAGAAGATTACAGTAAGAGTAGACTACAGTAGAGAAGACTACAGTAAGAGTAGACTACAGTATAGAAGACTACAGTAAGAGTGGACTACAGTAGAGAAGACTACAGTAAGAGTAGACTACAGTAGAGAAGACTACAGTAAGAGTGGACTACAGTAGAGAAGATTACAGTAAGAGTAGACTACAGTAGAGAAGACTACAGTAAGAGTAGACTACAGTATAGAAGACTACAGTAAGAGTGGACTACAGTAGAGAAGATTACAGTAAGAGTACACTACAGTAGAGAAGACGACAGTAAGAGTAGACTACAGTAGAGAAGACGACAGTAAGAGTAGACTACAGTATAGAAGACTACAGTAAGAGTAGACTACAGTATAGAAGACTACAGTAAGAGTAGACTACAGTAGAGAAGACTACAGTAAGAGTAGACTACAGTATAGAAGACTACAGTAAGAGTAGACTACAGTAGAGAAGACTACAGTAAGAGTAGACTACAGTAGAGAAGACTACAGTAAGAGTAGACTACAGTAGAGAAGACTACAGTAAGAGTAGACTACAGTAGAGAAGACTACAGTAAGAGTAGACTACAGTAGAGAAGACTACAGTAAGAATAGACTACAATATAGAAGATTACAGTAAGAGAAGACTACAGAAGAGTAGACTACAATAGAGAAGCCTACAGTAAGAGTAGACTACAGTATAGAAGACTACAGTAAGAGAAGAATACAGTAGAGAAGACTACAGTAAGAGTAGACTACAGTATAGAAGACTACAGTAAGAGAAGAATACAGTAAGAGAATCTGTGGAGAAAAGAGGATCCGTTTTCCCTCAACATGACAGGGGCTCATTCACACACACACACACACACACACACCGAGTAGCGGACTGTAAAAATACACCACCTTCGACACATCAACAGCAGGCACGGCATGACTGGTGGTGGTGGTGGTGGAGCTGAAGCCTTGAACCCCTCCCTGCCAGTGTCTGGTCACACACAATATAGGGAGGTGGCTGGGAGAGAGGAAAGGACTGGTACAGTATCGCTATATAACTGAATAATGACACAATGAAAATAAGCCTTCGGGCTTGATTATATATAATTGTATGACTATGTCTCCGGCTGGAGCAGCTCTACAAAATAGACAAAAATAATAACAAAATAAAAGTCTTCTGAAGTTTGTAGTTTCACTGAGATTTCAGACTTGATTTCTGAAGTTTGTAGTTTACACTGAGATTTCAGACTTGATTTCTGAAGTTTGTAGTTTACACTGAGATTTCAGACTTGATTTCTGAAGTTTGTAGTTTACACTGAGATTTCAGACTTGATTTCTGAAGTTTGTAGTTTACACTGAGATTTCAGACTTGATTTCTGAAGTTTGTAGTTTACACTGAGATTTCAGACTTGATTTCTGAAGTTTGTAGTTTACACTGAGATTTCAGACTTGATTTCTGAAGTTTGTAGTTTAAACTGAGATTTCAGACTTGATTTTCCCAAAAATGTAAATGTATTATAATCCACATAATAATTTACATTTCCTGTTGCTGGATTATTTTCCTGCTGTAGCAAACTGGCTCAAATTAAGATCCTACATCTGTACATGTATTTTTAATTGTCAAATAAATCCAATCGAAAAGACAATTCTGTCACATTTCAGATAATAAAAGATGAACGCTTCATGGCACTGCCTAAGAACACCCCTTAGTCATGGTATATTCATATTGCTTCAATAGAAGATTGAACTTCAGCACACAATCAACTCTATAGATAAACGGACTAAGGGAGATGATCAGTTTAGCTCATTCCATTCATGTGAAGCTAGGAGGGAACTAGGAGCTAGTCTCTGGTTGGAACATTTGATCCCCTCTGTTGGGAGGGGGTAGATAGCTACTGAACGGCTGTACTTAAGAGCTCAAGGGGATAGTAGCCATGTTAGTCAATCAGTCACGACGACACGACACACACGGCAACCAAGTGGAGAGACTAGGGGTCAGGGAATGCCTTCTTTCTATAACACATTACAACTACACAACACCATACACTAGAGCTGAGGCGATAAACTGAAATGTATTGACACCGACCATACCAATCTCTTATGGAAGGCATTTTGCTGATACCGTTCATTACGAAACTAGTGAGGTGGTACCTCTTTGGGAAGCCCCTCCCCAAGTCTCCCCCCGCTAGGGTTACCACGGCCCCTCCCTGCAGGTCCCTTCATGTGGCTGTGGGCTGAGGTCATGAGTCATAAATGAGTCATACAGGGCTGTAGTGTGTCAGAGTAAATGAGGAGGGAGAGAGGGGGGGATTGAGAGAGAGCGAGAGAGAGAGAAAGGAGAAAGTGAGAGAGAGAAAGAGAAAGAGAGAGAAAGAGAGGGGGAGAGAGGGAGAGAGCGAGGGAGAGAGGAGAAAGTGAGAGAGGGAGAGCGAGAGAGAGAGAGAGAGAGAGAAAGGGAGAAAGAGAGAGAGAGAAGAATGTGAGAAAGAGAGAGAGAGAGAGAGAGACACATCAGAAGTAAACCATGGAGCACTAGTTTATGACTGGTTTATGTCTAGTTTATGACTGGTTTATGTCTAGTTTATGACTGGTTTATGACTGGTTTATGACTAGTTTATGACTGGTTTATGACTAGTTTATGACTAGTTTATGACTGGTTTATGACTAGTTTATGACTAGTTTGTCTGGTTTATGACTGGTTTATGACTGGTTTATGACTGGTTTATGACTAGTTTATGACTGGTTTATGACTAGTTTATGACTAGTTTATGACTGGTTTATGACTAGTTTATAACTGGTTTATGTCTAGTTTATGACTAGTTTATGACTAGTTTGTCTGGTTTATGACTGGTTTATGACTAGTTTATGTCTAGTTTATGACTGGTTTATGACTAGTTTATAACTGGTTTATGTCTATTTTATGACTAGTTTATGACTAGTTTATGTCTAGTTTATGACTGGTTTATGTCTAGTTTATGACTAGTTTATGACTGGTTTATGACTAGTTTATGACTGGTTTATGACTAGTTTATGACTGGTTTATGACTGGTTTATGACTAGTTTATGTCTAGTTTATGACTAGTTTATGTCTAGTTTATGACTGGTTTATGACTAGTTTATGACTGGTTTATTTTTTTATTTTTTATTTCACCTTTATTTAACCAGGTAGGTCAGTTGAGAACAAGTTCTCATTTGCAACTGCGACCTGGCCAAGACAAAGCAAAGCAGTGCGACAAATAACAACACAGAGTTACACATTAAACAAACAGTCAAAAAAACACAATAGAAAATCTATAAACAGAGTGCAAAATGTAGTGCAAAAATGCAGTAAGGTTGGGAGGTAGGACAATAAATAGACTATAGAGTAGAAATAAATTACAGAATTATCATCATTAACACAGGAATGAAGGATGTGCAAATTATGATGTGCAAATAGAGATACTGGAGTGCAAGATTAGTGAAAAATAAACAAAAATAAATAAGGGGATGAGGTAGTAGTGTGGGCTATTTACAGAAGGGCTATATACAGGTGCAGCGATCGATAAGCAGCTTTGACAGCTGATGCTTAAAGGTATTGAGGGAGATAGGAACCTCTAGCTTCAATGATTTTTGCAATTCGTTCCAGTCATTGGCAGCAGCGAACTGGAAGGAATGGCGGCCAAAGGAGGTGTTGGCTTTGGGGGTGACCAGTGAGATATACCTGCTGGAGCGCATGCTACGGGTGGGTGTTGCTATGGTGACCAGTGAGCTGAGATAGGGCGGGGATTTACCTAATAAAGACTTATAGATGACCTGGAGCCAGTGGGTTTGGCGACGAATGTATAGTGAAGGCCAGCCAACGAGAGCATACAGGTCGCAGTGGTGGGTAGTGTAAGGGGCTTTGGTGACAAAACGGATGGCACTATGATAGACTACATCCAATTTGCTAAGTAGAGTGTTGGAGGCTAGTTTGTAAATGACATCGCCAAAATCAAGGATCGGTAGGATAGTCAGTTTTACAAGGGCATGTTTGGCAGCATGAGTGAAGGAGGCTCTGTTGCGAAATAGGAAGCCAATTCTGGATTTAATTTTGGATTGGAGATGGTTGATGTGAGTCTGGAAGTTGAGTTTATAGTCTAACCAGATGCCTAGGTATTTGTAGGTGTCCACGTATTCTAATTCGGATCCGTCGAGAGTAGTGATGATAGTCCGGTGGGCGGGTGCTGGCATTGTTCGATAGAAAAGCATGCACTTAGTTTTACTAGCGTTTAAGAGCAGTTGTAGGCCACGGAAGGAGTGTTGTATGGCATTGAAGCTTGATTGAAGGTTAGTAAACACAGTATCCAAAGAGGGTCCAGTTGTATACAGAATGGTGTCATCTGCGTAGAGATGGATGAGAGAGTCACCAGCAGCGAGAGCAACATCGTTGATATATATAGAGAAAAGGGTTGACTAGTTTATGTCTAGTTTATGACTGGTTTATGACTAGTTTATGACTGGTTTATGACTAGTTTATGTCTAGTTTATGACTGGTTTATGTCTAGTTTATGACTGGTTTATGACTAGTTTATGACTGGTTTATGTCTAGTTTATGACTGGTTTATGACTAGTTTATGACTGGTTTATGACTAGTTTATGTCTAGTTTATGACTGGTTTATGACTAGTTTATGACTGGTTTATGACTGGTTTATGTCTAGTTTATGACTGGTTTATGTCTAGTTTATGACTAGTTTATGACTAGTTTATGACTGGTTTATGTCTAGTTTATGACTAGTTTATGACTGGTTTATGACTAGTTTATGTCTAGTTTATGACTGGTTTATGACTAGTTTATAACTGGTTTATGTCTAGTTTATGACTAGTTTATGACTGGTTTATGACTAGTTTATGTCTAGTTTATGACTGGTTTATGACTAGTTTATAACTGGTTTATGTCTAGTTTATGACTGGTTTATGACTAGTTTATGACTAGTTTATGTGCCACAACTGACTGAATACTACAGACATCAGATCACTGGCAACATAGATATAACACCATTGACTGATCATTACAGAGGGACTGTCTGCACCAGACCAGGTTTACACTTTCAATCTCTAATCTAAACAACACATGCTCACCAAATGGCACCCTATTCCCTATTTAGTGCACTTTGATCAGGGCGCATAGGGGTCAAAAATAGTGCACTATAGGGGACGAAGCTAACGTTTGGTCTCCAAATGCAGATGCTGCTGGGTCGTCCACAAAACACTAATAGAAGCTGAATCAGAGGTCAGGCATGTGTTTACAGCTCTCCCAGAGAGAACACTGTTAACTGGATGTGAACTAAGTATTTACAGAGACAGACTGGGACAGATGTGCTTGTAAGCAGAGGACAGAGTGTAGTCATAGCACACGGCTGGAGACGCATACATACAGTCATGTGAAAAAGTAAGTACGCCCCCTGGAAAGTGCTCTTTTTTTAATTATTTTTTTAACATATTGGTACAGATGGATATGTAATCTTCACTTCAACACTATTGACAGATAAAGGTTACCCAATTTAACAAATCACACACAAAAAAAGAAACTTTGAAAATGTTATGCAATTAAAATAAACAAAAATGCCTTTTCCTTATGGGGAAAAAGTTAGTACACCCCTACCTTTACCATCACATAACATGGCTCAAATTAGAATTAGGTACCAAAACAAGTTCAAATGATTAGAAAACATTAGAGAGAAACCTAGGAGGGTCCAGCCTTCCATAAAGATAAGAACATTGGTCTGGTTTGGTTTTAGATAGATAGATAGATAGATAGATAGATAGATAGATAGATAGATAGATAGATAGATAGATAGATAGATAGATAGATAGATAGATAGATAGATAGATAGATAGATAGATAGATAGATAGATAGAGAGATAGATAGATAGATAGATAGATACTTTATTGATCCCCCGGGGGGGAAATTTCATTGTCAAGCAGCTACAACAAAACACAGGGCAGGTGCAAAATGCCACAACGAAAGTACACAAAAGACAGATACACGGTACATGATACATAGAGCGGCAGTATGAAAAAGTATAGAAATACAAGATATCTGGAGTGCAAAAAAAGCTATAAAAAGACATTGCATAGTATGGGTGGTTGGCTGAATATGTACACTATACGTTGGTGGATGTTGGATGGTTAACTATAATATACAGGTTGATGGCAGAGAAATACTTCAGTAGCTAGAAATGCGTATGATATGAGCGAGGGTAATAATAGTTTACTTAATAGACAGACTGGTTAAATGAACAGGTAAGTGAACATTTTGCATGGTTAAATTAGCTGTACAGGTAAATATACAGTTATATTTACAGATAAGTGAATACTTGCATGGTTACACAAACTGTACAGGTAAATGACAGGAAGAGATACTTAAATAGCTAAATGTGTGTATGATATCATTTGGGGTAATAATAGTAATTCCCTTAAAATACAGTCCTTAGTGCGCAGGGTTTAATTACAGACAACTGCACGTATTGCACATTCGATATACTAAAAGCAATGAGAAAAGGTGCAATTGACAGGATACTAATATGCATTCCTGAGTGAATGACTACGTAGGTTAAGTCCAAGAATTACTAGCAATATTGCACGTGATATGATATAACAACTGTACATGAGTATGTATATACAGACCTGTATGAATAAATAGGTCCTGAGTGGATGAGTGCTGACGGAACAGAGTTACTCACGGATGGATGCATAATTGTTAAACTAGGTCCTAGCACCCCAACAGTTCCAGATCTATGTTGCCGACGGCACGGCACCCCGGTGAGGCATTATATAGTCTAATAGCCGCCGGCAGGAAGGACCTCCTGTAGCGCTCTCTGGCACACCGTGGTGGGATCAGTCTGTGACTGAAAGTGCTCCTCTGCGTCATAACCATAGCGTGCAGAGGGTGGGTGACCATATGGGTGTGTGGTAACACATCATTCAAAGATCAGAAGACCTACCGGAGGCCCTCAGAAGAAAGATTATTGATGCCCATGAGTCTGGGAGGGGTTACAAATCACACACACACACACACCACACACACACACCACACACACACACACACACACACCACACACACACACACCACACACACACACACACCGCCACAATCAATGTCGAAGTGCATGGGTGTTATCTGGCAAAAGTCAGTTGTGTCTTGATATTCTTTTTTGAGAGCAGAAGTTTCTTCCTTCCTGAACTCCCATGTAGGCCAAGTTTGTGCAGTCTCTTTCTGACAGTGTACCCATGCAATTCGACATTGATTGTGGCAAGAGAGGCCTGTAGATCCCTTGATGTCACCCTGGGGTTCTTAGAGACTTCTATGAGCATCTTTCGGTCAGCTCTTGGGCTGACTTTGGTGGGACGACCTGTCCTAGGTAGTTTGGTGGGACGACCTGTCCTAGGTAGTTTGGTGGGACGACCTGTCCTAGGTAGTTTGGTGGGACGACCTGTCCTAGGTAGTTTGGTGGGACGACCTGTCCTAGGTAGTTTGGTGGGACGACCTGTCCTAGGTAGTTTGGTGGGACGACCTGTCCTAGGTAGTTTGGTGGGACGACCTGTCCTAGGTAGTTTGGTGGGACGACCTGTCCTAGGTAGTTTGGTGGGACGACCTGTCCTAGGTAGTTTGGTGGGACGATCTGTCCTAGGTAGTTTGGTGGGACGACCTGTCCTAGGTAGTTTGGTGGGACGACCTGTCCTAGGTAGTTTGGTGGGACGATCTGTCCTAGGTAGTTTGGTGGGACGACCTGTCCTAGGTAGTTTGGTGGGACGACCTGTCCTAGGTAGTTTGCCAGTGGTCTGGAATTTTCGTCGGACAGTGGAATGATGTACTATAAATTGCTTGGAAATGGAATGGGGTACATTCGCGACACACGTCACACATACACGCACATGTTGGGTCATATCCGCCCCCCAAAATACCTTGCCTAACCTGCCACAGCTGTGTGTCTGCGATACGACAGATGGATAGAGGCTGCTACTGTCCAGCAGGCCCAGTCTGAGGGTCCTGTCCAGCAGGCCCAGTCTGAGGGTCCTGTCCAGCAGGCCCAGTCTGAGGGTCCTGTCCAGCAGGCCCATTCTGAGGGTCTTGTCCAGCAGGCCCAGTCTGAGGGTCCTGTCCAGCAGGCCCATTCTGAGGGTCTTGTCCAGCAGGCCCAGTCTGAGGGTCCTGTCCAGCAGGCCCATTCTGAGGGTCTTGTCCAGCAGGCCCAGTCTGAGGGTCCTGTCCAGCAGGCCCATTCTGAGGGTCCTGTCCAGCAGGCCCATTCTGAGGGTCCTGTCCAGCAGGCCCAGTCTGAGGGTCCTGTCCAGCAGGCCCATTCTGAGGGTCCTGTCCAGCAGGCCCAGTCTGAGGGTCCTGTCCAGCAGGCCCATTCTGAGGGTCTTGTCCAGCAGGCCCAGTCTGAGGGTCCTGTCCAGCAGGCCCATTCTGAGGGTCCTGTCCAGCAGGCCCAGTCTGAGGGTCCTGTCCAGCAGGCCCATTCTGAGGGTCTTGTCCAGCAGGCCCATCTGAGGGTCCTGTCCAGCAGGCCCATTCTGAGGGTCTTGTCCAGCAGGCCCATTCTGAGGGTCCTGTCCAGCAGGCCCAGTCTGAGGGTCCTGTCCAGCAGGCCCATTCTGAGGGTCCTGTCCAGCAGGCCCATCTGAGGGTCCTGTCCAGCAGGCCCATTCTGAGGGTCCTGTCCAGCAGGCTCATTCTGAGGGTCTTGTCCAGCAGGCCCATTCTGAGGGTCCTGTCCAGCAGGCTCATTCTGACGGTCTTGTCCTAGTCTACAGGACTCCTAGTCTATAGCCCATAGAAGTCTGTAGAGCCATGTCTGAGGACAAGGCCCGGCTCTGCCACGCTAACTCTGGGGCTACGTTATGAAGCCTGGCAGCTGCTTTCCCAATCCACGTTTAGTAGGCCCAAATTAGAGACCCACAGCGGAACTTTAACAAAGAAAAACAATACAAGTTAAAAAATGAAATGACAACTACTACTCTGCCATCACCACACCCTGACGTAGTATAGGCTGAGGGGAATGTTGAGGAATCATTTACCTACTCAGGCTTTTAGCTTTGTATGCCGCGTTCAAAACATCGGGGAACTCTGAAAAATACGAGATCAAATCATGACGTCAATGATCTTCAGGTCGGAAAGTCGGAGCTCTAGGGGCCTTAGTTCCCGAGTTGGAATTCTGTGTTCGATGACCATTCAAAAAGATTTTTCCCAGTCTGAGCAAATTGTCTTCAGAGTTCCCAGATGTTTTGAACGCACTGAAGTCGGAAGTCTGAGATTTTCCAGTTCCCAGATGTTTTGAATGCAGCATACAAAGCTAAAAGCCTGAGTAGGTAAATGATTCCTCAAAATTGTGTAGCATGTTCCTTGGTGTTGTGTAGCATGTTCACATGCTACACAACACCAAGCAATGTGACACACTGGTACCATGTTCACATGCTACACAACACCAAGCAACGTGACACACTGGTACCATGTTCACATGCTACACAACACCAAGCAACGTGACACACTGGTACCATGTTCACATGCTACACAACACCAAGCAACGTGACACACTGGTACCATGTTCACATGCTACACAACACCAAGCAACGTGACACACTGGTACCATGTTCACATGCTACACAACACCAAGCAACGTGACACACTGGTACCATGTTCACATGCTACACAACACCAAGCAACGTGACACACTGGTACCATGTTCACATGCTACACAACACCAAGCAACGTGACACACTGGTACCATGTTCACATGCTACACAACACCAAGCAACGTGACACACTGGTACCATGTTCACATGCTACACAACACCAAGCAACGTGACACACTGGTACCATGTTCACATGCTACACAACACCAAGCAACGTGACACACTGGTACCATGTTCACATGCTACACAACACCAAGCAACGTGACACACTGGTACCATGTTCACATGCTACACAACACCAAGCAACGTGACACACTGGTACCATGTTCACATGCTACACAACACCAAGCAACGTGACACACTGGTACCATGTTCACATTCTACACAACACCAAGCAACGTGACACACTGGTACCATGTTCACATGCTACACAACACCAAGCAACGTGACACACTGGTACCATGTTCACATGCTACACAACACCAAGCAACGTGACACACTGGTACCATGTTCACATGCTACACAACACCAAGCAACGTGACACACTGGTACCATGTTCACATGCTACACAACACCAAGCAACGTGACACACTGGTACCATGTTCACATGCTACACAACACCAAGCAACGTGACACACTGGTACCATGTTCACATGCTACACAACACCAAGCAACGTGACACACTGGTACCATGTTCACATGCTACACAACACCAAGCAACGTGACACACTGGTACCATGTTCACATGCTACACAACACCAAGCAACGTGACACACTGGTACCATGTTCACATGCTACACAACACCAAGCAACGTGACACACTGGTACCATGTTCACATGCTACACAACACCAAGCAACGTGACACACTGGTACCATGTTCACATGCTACACAACACCAAGCAACGTGACACACTGGTACCATGTTCACATGCTACACAACACCAAGCAACGTGACACACTGGTACCATGTTCACATGCTACACAACACCAAGCAACGTGACACACTGGTACCATGTTCACATGCTACACAACACCAAGCAACGTGACACACTGGTACCATGTTCACATGCTACACAACACCAAGCAATGTGGAAACTACTGACATCCAAATCTGTCTATAATCTGTCTATAATCTGTCTATAATCTGTCTATAATCTGTCTATAATCTGTCTATAATCTGTCTATAATATTTCACTTCCCTTGTACTGTCTGTATCCAATACTTGCCAATTTCTCTAATCTACACCTGCATTGAAGATTCTAACATGCTGTTGTTCGTGACAGTGTCTATGTTTTGCATAACTTACAAGACTAGGCATTATCTTCTTTTTTTACATATGCTCTCACTTCACTTACAATCAACTGACTGTGAACATTGTCCAAATACCACTATTTATACAATTTTCCAGTTAGCAGCAGTCTGGTGCCTGGCTATAAACAGCATCATGAACAGGCAGACAAACAGACTGAAACGTCTTCATTTGGTTTTTGTGCCGGCTTGAGAAAAAGTGGGCCTGGGAACCAAAATCACTGAGTCTCTATTTCACAAGGACTAGAAACCGCAGGGCGCACAAACAGTTCCCGGCTCTGTTAACAATGGTCACTCCCCCTCCTCTTCCTCATCTCTCTCTTCCTCTCTATCTCACTCTCTTCCTCTCTCTCTTCCTCTCTCTCCTCCTCCTCCTCTCCTCCTCCTCTCTCTCTTCCTCTCTCTCTCTCTCCTCCTCTCTCTCCTCCTCCTCTCTCTCTCTCCTCCTCCTCCTCCTCTCTCTTCCTCTCTCTCCTCCTCCTCCTCCTCTCTCTTCCTCTCTCTCCTCCTCCTCCTCTCTCTCTTCCTCTCTCTCCTCCTCTCTCTCCTCCTCCTCCTCCTCTCTCTTCCTCTCTCTCCTCCTCCTCCTCTCTCTCCTCCTCTCTCTCCTCCTCCTCCTCCTCCTCTCTCTCTCCTCCTCTCTCCTCCTCCTCCTCTCTCTCTTCCTCTCTCTCCTCCTCTCTCTCCTCCTCCTCCTCCTCTCTCTTCCTCTCTCTCCTCCTCCTCCTCTCTCTCTCCTCCTCTCTCTTCCTCTCTCTCCTCCTCCTCCTCTCTCTCCTCCTCCTCCTCTCTCTCCTCTCTCTCTTCCTCTCTCTCCTCCTCCTCCTCTCTCTCCTCTCTCTCTTCCTCTCTCTCCTCCTCCTCCTCTCTCTCCTCCTCCTCCTCTCTCTCTTCCTCTCTCTCCTCCTCTCTTCCTCTCTCTCCTCCTCCTCCTCTCTCTTCCTCTCTCTCCTCCTCTCTCCTCCTCCTCCTCTCTCTCTCCTCCTCTCTCTTCCTCTCTCTCCTCCTCCTCCTCTCTCTCCTCCTCCTCCTCTCTCTCCTCTCTCTCTCTCTCTCTCTCCTCCTCCTCCTCTCTCTCCTCTCTCTCTTCCTCTCTCTCCTCCTCCTCCTCTCTCTCCTCCTCCTCCTCTCTCTCTTCCTCTCTCTCCTCCTCTCTTCCTCTCTCTCCTCCTCCTCCTCTCTCTCTTCCTCTCTCTCCTCCTCCTCTCTCTCTTCCTCTCTCTCCTCTCTCTCTTCCTCTCTCTCCTCCTCCTCCTCTCTCTCCTCCTCCTCCTCTCTCTCTTCCTCTCTCTCCTCCTCTCTTCCTCTCTCTCCTCCTCCTCTCTCTCCTCCTCCTCCTCTCTCTTCCTCTCTCTCCTCTCTCTCTTCCTCTCTCTCCTCCTCCTCCTCTCTCTCCTCTCTCTCTTCCTCTCTCTCTTCCTCTCTCTCCTCCTCCTCTCTCTCCTCCTCCTCCTCTCTCTTCCTCTCTCTCCTCTCTCTCCTCCTCTCTCTCCTCCTCCTCCTCTCTCTCCTCTCTCTCTTCCTCTCTCTCCTCCTCCTCCTCTCTCTCTTCCTCTCTCTCCTCCTCCTCTCTCTCCTCCTCCTCCTCTCTCTTCCTCTCTCTCCTC
>CM042391.1:41700744-41710744 GCA_023634145.1 Thymallus thymallus | reverse complement strand
GGAGGAAGGTTAGGGAGTCTCAGCAGAGAGAAGAACACAGGAGGAAGGTTAGGGAGTCTCAGCAGAGAGAAGAACACAGGAGGAAGGTTAGGGAGTCTCAGCAGAAGGAAGAACACAGGAGGAAGGTTAGGGAGTCTCAGCAGAAGGAAGAACACAGGAGGAAGGTTAGGGAGTCTCAGCAGAAGGAAGAACACAGGAGGAAGGTTAGGGAGTCTCAGCAGAAGGAAGAACACAGGAGGAAGGTTAGGGAGTCTCAGCAGAGAGAAGAACACAGGAGGAAGGTTAGGGAGTCTCAGCAGAAGGAAGAACACAGGAGGAAGGTTAGGGAGTCTCAGCAGAGAGAAGAACACAGGAGGAAGGTTAGGGAGTCTCAGCAGAGGGTTTGTTGTTTAGCCAGTAGAGTCTCTCTCTCTGTTCAGTTCAATTAAAGTCAGTGGGTTTTATTGGGAAACATATGAAGTGGATGAACAAAAGTGAAATAAACAACAAAAAGTTAACAATATTACACTTTCCAAATCCTTTCCAAAATAATAAAGACATTTAAAATGTCATATTATGTATATAAACAGTGTTGTAACAATGTTCAAACAGTTAAAATACAAAAGGGAAAATAAATAGTATTTTTATTGTCGCTCTCTCCTCAGGGCTTCTACTCAGGACCAACAGGTCTGTCTCATGTTCTCCAGCTCAGGGAGGCAGTAGGAGTCTGAGGTGATTAGACAAGTTCAAACAGCAACACTTCCTCTGAACCGTGTGAACTTCCTGTCCCCATCAGAGATCTGTACGAACAACAAAGGGACGGTTCCAGGGGAAAAGATGAGTTAGCCAGCCTGTTTGATACAGACCGCCTATCATTAGCGAACTCCTTCCTCCACTACTCTTCCGTTCGGGTGAGCCTACAGTACTTGGAGTTTCCCGGGGAAGCTGTGAAGCCAGCTGTAGCCTATTGCGTGATTGTATTTATGAGTCTGTTATTTAAGAATGTGAAACAATGTGTATGCTTACTGCTTTTCATGAAATCATGTATGGCTATACATACATTGTATATAGGCCTACATTCGTTCAGTATGTTTACATTTCAGTCATTTAGCAGAGCGTACTTACAGTAGTGAGTGCATCCATTTTCATACTTTTTCACACTGGTCCCCCGTGGGAATCAAACCAACAACCCTGGCGTTGCAAGCGCCATGCTCTACCAACTGAGCGACACCGGACGTACTACTAGGTATGTTTACCGCAGCTTTTCATTAAATCACATATGTCTATAATGTATATACATTCGTTCATATGGGAAGGCTATTGAATATATAGCCTCCAGAAATTGCTTCAGTTATGGCCTAAAATAAATGTGTTCATTTGGGCAAAATATTGTATATAAATTGGTTCATATGGTTATATAAAGGCTGAAGGCTAACAACAGCCTATACTATATATAGGCCTGTATATACACTACTCACACTTAAACAACACAATGTAACTCCAAGTCAATCACACTTCTGTGAAATCAAACTGTCCACTTAGGAAGCAACACTGATTGACAATACATTTCACATGCTGTTGTGCAAATGGAATAGACAACAGGTGGAAATTATAGGCAATTAGCAAGACAGCCCCAATAAAGGAGTGGTTCTGCAGGTGGTGACCACAGACCACTTCTCAGTTCCTATGCTTCCTGGCTGATGTTTTGGTCACTTTTGAATGCTGGCGGTGCTTTCACTCTAGTGGTAGCATGAGACGGAGTCTACAACCCACACAAGTGGCTCAGGTAGTGCAGCTCATCCAGGATGGCACATCAATGCGAGCTGTGGCAAGAAGGTTTGCTGTGTCTGTCAGCGTAGTGTCCAGAGCATGGAGGCGCTACCAGGAGACAGGCCAGTACATCAGGAGACGTGGAGGAGGCCGTAGGAGGGCAACAACCCAGCAGCAGGACCGCTACCTCCGCCTTTGTGCAAGGAGGAGCACTGCCAGAGCCCTGCAAAATGACCTCCAGCAGGCCACAAATGTGCATGTGCCTGCTCAGACGGTCAGAAACAGACTCCATGAGGGGGGTATGAGGGCCCGAAGTCCACAGGTGGGGGTTGTGCTTACAGCCCAACACCGTGCAGGACGTTTGGCATTTGCCAGAGAACACCAAGATTGGCAAATTCGCCACTGGCGCCCTGTGCTCTTCACAGATGAAAGCAGGTTCACACTGAGCACATGTGACAGACGTGACAGAGTCTGGAGACGCCGTGGAGAACGTTCTGCTGCCTGCAACATCCTCCAGCATGACCGGTTTGGCGGTGGGTCAGTCATGGTGTGGGATGGCATTTCTTTGGGGGGCATTTCTTTCCATGTGCTCGCCAGAGGTAGCCTGACTGCCATTAGGTACCGAGATGAGATCCTAAGACCCCTTGTGAAACCATATGCTGGTACGGTTGGCCCTGGGTTCCTCCTAATGCAAGACAATGCTAGACCTCATGTGGCTGGAGTGTGTCAGCAGTTCCTGCCAGAGCAAGGCATTGATGCTATGGACTGGCCCGCCCGTTCCCCAGACCTGAATCCAATCGAGCACATCTGGGACATCATGTCTCGCTCCATCCACCAACGCCACGTTGCACCACAGACTGTCCAGGAGTTGGCGGATGCTTTAGTCCAGGTCTGGGAGGAGATCCCTCAGGAGACCATCCGCCACCTCATCAGGAGCATGCCCAGGCGTTGTAGGGAGGTCATACAGGCCACACACACTACTGAGCCTCATTTTGACTTGTTTTAAGGACTTTACATCAAAGTTGGATCAGCCTGTAGTGTGGTTTTCCACTTTAATTTTGAGTGTGACTCCAAATCCAGACCTCCATGGGTTGATAAATTTGATTTCCATTGATACTTTGTGTGATTTTGTTGTCAGCACATTCAACTATGTAAAGAAAAAAGTATTTAATAAGATTATTTCATTCATTCAGATCTAGGATGTGTTATTTTAGTGTTCCCTTAATTTTTTTGAGCAGTGTAGTTTCTACAAAGTGTCTTCGTTTCAAAGAATGTATTTCGTCCCCAAATAGACGCAAACCATGTGTACCACAGTCCCAACAGTATTTTCCTTTCCTTTATTCAGGATATTTAGAATGGCAAGAAATTAATCGCCTAGTTATATAACTAATAGCTTATAAACAAAATGAACTGGTAATGAAATGCCATGACAAAGGAGTATTAAATTATTGTCCTAGATTTATGATGTCATGTGACCCAACGTGTCTCTCCTCACTGATGTCATGTGACCCAACGTGTCTCTCCTCACTGATGTCATGTGACCCAACGTGTCTCTCCTCACTGATGTCATGTGACCCAATGTGTCTCTCCTCACTGATGTCATGTGACCCAACGTGTCTCTCCTCACTGATGTCATGTGACCCAACGTGTCTCTCCTCACTGATGTCATGTGACCCAACGTGTCTCTCCTCACTGATGTCATGTGACCCAATGTGTCTCTCCTCACTGATGTCATGTGACCCAACGTGTCTCTCCTCACTGATGTCATGTGACCCAATGTGTCTCTCCTCACTGATGTCATGTGACCCAATGTGTCTCTCCTCACTGATGTCATGTGACCCAACATGTCTCTCCTCACTGATGTCATGTGACCCAACGTGTCTCTCCTCACTGATGTCATGTGACCCAATGTGTCTCTCCTCACTGATGTCATGTGACCCAATGTGTCTCTCCTCACTGATGTCATGTGACCCAATGTGTCTCTCCTCACTGATGTCATGTGACCCAATGTGTCTCTCCTCACTGATGTCATGTGACCCAATGTGTCTCTCCTCACTGATGTCAATGAACGAATGGTGGGCAATAGAATTGTGCATGTGGCCTGATCCAAACATTTTCACATGAAGTGTGTATTCCTCAAATTGTGCATGAATTGTATATTCCCATAAGTGATACAATTTCTATGGGCTATAGGCCTATAGTCTAGCCTAATATTCTGCCCATATGAGCACATCTATATTTTCTGCTGGCTGACCCACCACCACAGAAAGCACTTAGCTAGGCTGAAACACCTGCATTTTGGAGCTGCCTTTACATTGTTTGCAAACTGATATATGACACGTATTACTGTCAAAATAACATGCAAAACAGGGAAGCCCCCTCCCCCCCGCAAAAAATGGACGTATATATATTGTTTTTGCTAAAACGGTGGGTTCTTCTACAGAACCATCTGGAAAATTGGGTCTCGACTCTATCCTCACAGCCTCTTTCCTCTCCTTCCAAATGCTTCAGGAACTGTAGGGATTACCGCTTCAGCCCTGTCAAAACAAGAGGCCTGGCCTGTGTATGTACGTGTCCGATTTCCCCCGGCTTTATTGACAGTGTCAGTCCCAGATCCAGTAACACTAGGCTCAAATAATGACTCTGGGAAAACCAGATCACATAATGAGGACACAATAATTATTCCCAGCCAGCCAGCCAGCCAGCCAGCCAGCCAGCCAGCCAGCCAGCCAGCCAGCCAGCCAGCCAGCCAGCCAGCCAGCCAGACAGACAGACAGACAGACAGACAGACAGACAGACAGACAGACAGACAGACAGCCAGACATTATTTACAATGCCGGCCTATCTACAGGGTCAGCAATAGTAGTACAGCACCCCTGGAGCAAGGACACATCAACAGGTTTTCACCTTGTCAGCTCTGGGATTCAATACAGCAACCTTTCAGTTACTGGCCCAAAGCTCTGACCACTAGGCTACCTGTCGCCCCTGTCTTAACAGCAAGGGGAGTGTTAACAGCAATGTGAGTGTTAATAGCAAGGTGAGTGTTAACAGCAAGGTGAGTGTTAACAGCAAGGTGAGTGTTAACAGCAAGGTGAGTGTTAATAGCAAGGTGAGTGTTAACAGCAATGTGAGTGTTAATAGCAAGGTGAGTGTTAATAGCAAGGTGAGTGTTAACAGCAAGGTGAGTGTTAACAGCAAGGTGAGTGTTAACAGCAAGGTGAGTGTTAACAGCAAGGTGAGTGTTAACAGCAAGGTGAGTGTTAACAGCAAGGTGAGTGTTAACAGCAATGTGAGTGTTAACAGCAATGTGAGTGTTAATAGCAAGGGGAGTGTTAACAGCAATGTGAGTGTTAATAGCAAGGTGAGTGTTAACAGCAAGGTGAGTGTTAACAGCAAGGTGAGTGTTAACAGCAAGGTGAGTGTTAATAGCAAGGTGAGTGTTAACAGCAAGGTGAGTGTTAACAGCAAGGTGAGTGTTAACAGCAAGGTGAGTGTTAACAGCAAGGTGAGTGTTAACAGCAAGGTGAGTGTTAACAGCAATGTGAGTGTTAACAGCAATGTGAGTGTTAATAGCAAGGTGAGTGTTAACAGCAATGTGAGTGTTAACAGCAATGTGAGTGTTAATAGCAAGGTGAGTGTTAACAGCAAGGTGAGTGTTAACAGCAATGTGAGTGTTAACAGCAATGTGAGTGTTAACAGCAATGTGAGTGTTAACAGCAATGTGAGTGTTAATAGCAAGGTGAGTGTTAATAGCAAGGTGAGTGTTAACAGCAAGGTGAGTGTTAACAGCAAGGTGAGTGTTAACAGCAATGTGAGTGTTAACAGCAATGTGAGTGTTAATAGCAAGGTGAGTGTTAACAGCAAGGTGAGTGTTAACAGCAAGGTTTGATTGTTCAATTGTTTCCTGTTTAAATTAAAACACACATAACTCTACTACCTCTGGCTTGCATCTATGTGACCAGTGTGTTACTTCACATGATGGAAAGACAGGCTCTTTAAGCCCTAAGCATCCAGCCAGCACTCTGAAGGACAACTGCATTGAAGAGCAGAGACAGGTGCAGTTAAACAGAGAGGCCAGCAGGGGGTGCAGTGTTCCATACAGTCTCCACATCCTGGGCTCCCTAGCACTGAGAGGTACTGGAGGACCCCCACAGGGAAAGACACGCATTACTGCACCACTGACCTGTCTGTGTGACAGACACGCATTACTGCACCACTGACCTGTCTGTGTGACAGACACGCATTACTGCACCACCCACACACACAATCAGAAGCATAACCAAACACTCCGATTGGGCGGAGAATAGAGCTCAGCTTCCCTACCCGAACCCAGCGGGCCCCAACGTTATACATCGGGTTAGGGCTGGGCCTGTTGTTTCATCAATAACAAGGGTACGGGCAGGGCTCGGGTCTCACTAAATTGATCACTAACATTTTGAAGCTGAGCCATTTGCTCTTGCTCTGCTGTGCAGTCCAGTCATTTCTGACTAAGATCATAACATGGTGTCAGAAGTGCTTCGTCCAATATAAGACGGGAGATTATTTCACAGAAAATAATGTTCCTAGACTTTAGAGTGACGAAAAGTAGCTAACAGCTAAATGCTCTTTCATGTGTCTTCGTTCGTTGAGCAGAGCCAGAGATACTTGTAAATGTTCCTCCCTATGGTTCCTCCATTCATTGCCCAATGGGATTCCTATCTCATCCTTTCCCTAATATCTCTGGCAGAGCAGCCCAAGCGGAGCCGTTGCTATGGATACACAGACTCAGAGCCGCCATGTGCACAGTGCATACAGAGTGAGCTGCCTGCATGCAGGGAGCGAGAAAGTGACAGACAGAGAGCAGCAGCTAATGGATTAAGTAACGGAGGAAGTTATGTCTGATTTTGGGTTTCGGGCCGGGCCGGGCCTGGCCTTAAATTTGTCAGAAGCAATCAGGCCTGGGTAGTGTAGGGCCTAAACGTCGCGGGCATGGATAGGGTAAGGCCTGAACGTCACGGGCATGGATAGGCCTCAGGCTTAAAATTCATGCCTGTGCAGGGCTCTAGCAGACAGGGGTCAGATAATCGCCCCTATTGGTTACATTTATAGCCGCTCTTTCTCCTAAAAACATGTGTTCCCCAGATCCAACATCAACACTTCATTCATTCCTCAGATCACTCATCTATGGTGTCTGACAAACAATCTGTCTTGAGACACAAACAACAGTAAGTGATAGAGTAAGTGATAGAGTTGAGGATGTCTGTCCTGTACAATATGAGCACAAAAAGAGCATTCTGAGAGACACTCACCCGCACTGCTTCTTCTAACCAGGAAGTAAAAGATGAATGACACAGCAGGAAGTAAAACATGAATGGCACAGCAAAATGACCATGTTCCATTTCTATTGGCTACTTGTGTCCAGTGTCACAATGCTTTCAATACAAGCCACAAGTGGGTCAGTCACATGCATATCGCCATGGAGACAACTTGGAGACTGTGACCTGTGTCCTCCCTTCCTCAGTTCTTCCACAAGTTTAGCATCTCTGCCACACACACACACACACACACACACACACACACACACACACACACACACACACACACACACACAAGAACGCTCCACTCCATCACCCCCAGGTCCACATCAATTTCAAAGCTCTTGGCTAACATAAACCCGGCGCTTCCCTGTCAACACAAGTCACAGGCTCAGTAACCCATGTGTTTGTTAGTGTTTCACGGATCCCTCTTTTCCTAGAGACTGGGGCACAGGCTTCCTCTGCCCTCCCTCTCTGCTGCCTCTTAGTAGTCATCTCTCAAATTCAAATTCAAATTCAAATTCGGCTTTATTGGCATGAAAGTTACAACTTAACAATATTGCCAAAGCACTTTACAATGTAACAATACAAATAAAGTTCATATTATTATTAACAACAACAACAAAAATATAGATCCATTACATATTAATTATCACATACACAACCAAACATATTCAAAATAGTTGTATGTGTGTGTTTTGTGTGTGTGTAAGTTTGTTGGGAGGTTATTGGTTGTAGTTGGGTCAACTGGTTGTCCTTATGGTATTATTGTTTGCAGTTGGGTCAACTGGTTGTCCCTACGGGTGTGGCATAATGCAACATATTTTGCCCCATAAATGGCACAATGGACCTTTTCACCCAATAGACATTGTAACTTTTCATCGTCTGTTCCTGTTTCAAATTCTTTATTTTTATTTTTAATTTGGGGAAAGAAAGTTGCCCGTATGTCTGCATAATTATCACATTTTAGGAGAAAGTGTGTTTCCGTTTCAATTGCATTTTGTGGGCAGAGTAAACACAACCTGGCATCTCTGGGTTGCCAGATCTGTCTGCGACGACCGGTCTCTATAGCCAGGCTGTGCTCGCTGAGTCTGTACATAGTCAATGTTTTCCTCAGTTTTCTATCAGTCACAGTGGTCAGATAGTTTGCCACTGTGTACTGTCTGTTTAGAGCCAAATAACATTGAAGTTTACTTTGATTTTTTGTGGTGTCTTTCCAATAAATCATGTAATTTTCTTTTTGTTTTTTGATAATTTGGTTGGGCCAGATTTTCTGAGTGCTGTCCTGAGGCTTTGTTGGGTTACTGTTGGTTTGTGAGTTTAGTTAGAGAGAGAGAGAAGAGAGAGAGAGAGAGAGAGAGAGAGAGAGAGAGAGAGAGAGAGAGAGAGAGAGAGAGAGAGAGAGAGAGAGAGAGAGAGAGAGAGAGAGAGAGAGAGAGAGAGAGAGAGAGAGAGAGAGAGAGAGAGAGAGAGAGAGAGAGAGAGAGAGAGAGAGAGAGAGAGAGAGAGAGAGAGAGAGAGAGAGAGAGAGAGAGAGAGAGAGAGAGAAGCTGGCAGGTAGCCTAGCGGTTAGAGCATTCGGCCAGTAACTGAAAGGTCGCTGGTTTGAATACCCGAGCCGACATGGTGAAAAACCTGTTGACGTGCCCTGTAGGTAGGCTGTCATTGTAAATAAGAATTTGTTCTTAACTGACTTCCCTAAAAAATAAAAGAGAGAGGAGACATATGGAAAATGTTGCTGGGATGGGTGGATCTGAGGGACGGGCCAGCCAAGCCGACATCTGTAAACAGCCTTGCCTTTGTAACTGCTCTCTCTCTTTCTCTTCTCCAGCTTTGTGTCACCTCCTCCTCTCTCCTAAAAGTCCCAAACCACCCGGCCACATCACATCAGACAGACGCCCATGTACCAACGCACCACTATGAGCAATGACCCAGCCTGCACTTCCCCAGGCAGCCATATCTTTCTAGGCTGGAGAGGCCATACACTAATGTTTGGACTCTTGTCATAAGATCTGACCCTGTTAAGGAAAGTGGAGATGAGCTATAGGCCCCCCTGTGTGGCTCAGTTGGTAAGACCATGACACTCGGAATGCCATGGTTGTGGGTTCAATTCCCACTGGGGCACCAAATACTTAAATGTATGCACTCACAGTACTGTAAGTTGCTTTGGATAAAAATCTCTACTCAATGGCATATATTTTAGAAGGTTTTTAGGACCCAACCCGACTATTGGCTAACCAAGGCTACTGCGTAGTCAGACAGCCTAAATACTTTGCCATATGAAGACACATAGGCTGGCAGATGACAGAGAGAGCAGAGCAGGGTTGGTTTCAGTATGCTAGTTATTAACGAGAGACAGGTGTGTTGTTTTACACACATCCACATGCAATAAAAAATGATGGGATGTCGGACGTGTCGATGGTCTGTCAAGGTAAACCCCAACCCTCCCAACAAACACACACACATAACTTCCACCCTTTTCTGCTTTTCCGCAATACATGTTTTTTCTTCAGTCCAAGGTCAATGCTGTACGTGAACAGAAAGGCTTTAGATTGTTCTTCCAGGAACACCTAGAAAGCCTCACAACTTCAACCCGGCTCACAGAGTGGAACTAGCCAGCTCTCTATACAGTGCTTGTGTAGGACTCTGTGGAAGTTTTCATTTCTCTTCACAAGGCCATGGGCAGTACAAAAGGACCTGGGATGGAAGTAAGCACACACACACACACAAACACGTGCATGCACACACTCACTCGAGTAGGGAGTAAAGGGAAGGTGCCAAACATGCATTTACCCACAATACACCAGCTTCATGTAAACACACCAAAGGAGGGGCTGTATTGTAGAATACCAGTCATAATGCAACTCTCTCTCTCTCTCCATATCTCTCTCTCTCCATATCTCTCTCCTCTCTCTCTCCATATCTCTCTCCTCTCTCTCCATAACTCCTCTCCTCTC
>CM042391.1:41648244-41698244 GCA_023634145.1 Thymallus thymallus | reverse complement strand
GACACACACACACACAGACACACACACACACACACACACAGACACACACACAGACACACACAGACACACAGACACACACACACACTCAGACACACACACACACACACACACAGACACACACAGACACACACAGACAGACACACACAGACACACACACACACACACACACACACACACACACAGACACACACAGACACACACACACAGACACAGACACACACAGACACAGACACACACACACACACAGACACACACACACACACACACACACACACACACACACACACACACACACACACACACACACACACACAGACACACAGACACACAGACAGACACACACAGACACACACAGACACACACACACACACACACACACACAGACACACACAGACACACACACACACACACACAGACACACACAGACACACACAGACACACACAGACACACACACACACACAGACACACACAGACACAGACACACACACACACACAGACAGCACCACACTATTAATATTTTACAGTCTGCAAAATGGATAGTGAGTCAAAGTCAATCTGGATTAAATCAATACCAAAGCTTTCAGATGTTCTTTGATAGATCAGATTCTGTCTGTCTACAACAAAGCACGGTGACAGTGAGTATGTATGTGGCTTTAACATTAGCAGGCAGTTCTTCCATTGGAAATCCCCACCCTGTATGGGTGACTGAGACATGTTTTGGGTAATTGAAGAGGATGGAGAAACTTGTGGGAGAAAAACACATCAAGATGGTCCCACAAATTAGCTCTCTCTTTTCCCCTCTCTTTCTCTCTCTCTCTTTCTCTCTCGCTTCCCCCTCTCTCTCTCTCTCTCTCACCCTTCCCTCTCTCCTTCCCCCTCTCTTCTTCTCTCTCTCTCCCTCCATGTGACTCAGGACATCTCCATCCCTCCATCCCTGCACTCCACAGGGAAACCCATAATCAGTCCTATGCCGTCTTCGTAGGAGAGACGGAGTCATGAAGAAACACGGGCCAATTAAAAAAGGACAAATTAAAGCCCTGGGTTGTTATAGTTGTTCTTTCTGCATGTGAACGACGGCCTTGACAACACTGGATGTTAATATGGCCGGGCCCAAAACGACGGCCTTGACAACACTGGATGTTAATATGGCCGGGCCCAAAACGACGGCCTTGACAACACTGGATGTTAATATGGCCGGGCCCAAAACGACGGCCTTGACAACACTGGATGTTAATATGGCCGGGCCCAAAACGACGGCCTTGACAACACTGGATGTTAATATGGCCGGGCCCAAAACGACGGCCTTGACAACACTGGATGTTAATATGGCCGGGCCCAAAACGACGGCCTTGACAACACTGGATGTTAATATGGCTGGACCCAAAACGACGGCCTTGACAACACTGGATGTGAATACACATAAAGGAATCAGCAGGGCTTCTGTGATGTGGCTACCACTCTCACAACAGCTTGTCATTGAGAGGCATAATTGTTACTTACACTGAGCTGTTTTACAGGGAGGTGAAGCGTACTAGAAAAATGCATTGACAAACAGTACTTTCAGAATAAGAATAAACAAGGTCTAATGTAGGCTGTAATGTGAGGCAGTGACTGCCAACTGGTTCTGTCCTGGGAATGACTGCCAACTGGTTCTGTCCTGGGAATGACTGCCAACTGGTTCTGTCCAGGGAATGACTGCCAACTGGTTCTGTCCAGGGAATGACTGCCAACTGGTTCTGTCCAGGGAATGACTGCCAACTGGTTCTGTCCAGGGAATGACTGACAACTGGTTCTGTCCTGGGAATGACTGACAACTGGTTCTGTCCTGAGAATGACTGCCAACTGGTTCTGTCCAGGGAATGACTGCCAACTGGTTCTGTCCTGGGAATGACTGCCAACTGGTTCTGTCCAGGGAATGACTGCCAACTGGTTCTGTCCTGGGAATGACTGCCAACTGGTTCTGTCCAGGGAATGACTGCCAACTGGTTCTGTCCTGGGAATGACTGACAACTGGTTCTGTCCAGGGAATGACTGACAACCAGGACAGGGAGAAAGAAGAGGAGGAGGATGAGGAAGAGGAAAAATAAGTGGATGAAAAAGGGGAAGAAGAATTGGAGTGGAAGAACATAAGGAGCACACTGCTGAACCCTCTCCTCCATCCCTCTATCCATCCCTCTATCCATCCCTCTATCCATCCCTCTATCCATCCCTCTCCTCCATCCCTCTATCCATCCCTCTCCTCCATCCCTCTCCTCCAACCCTCTCCTCCAACCCTCTCCTCCATCCCTCTCCTCCATCCCTCTCCTCCATCTCTCTACTCCATCCCTCTCCTCCATCCCTCTCCTCCAACCCTCTCCTCCAAACCACTCCTCCATCCCTCTCCTCCATCTCTCTACTCCATCACTCTCCTCCAACGTCACTGAGCCCTTTGGCACGCGGCCTGGAGAATGGAGCTCCTCTTGGATTGCCATGGAAAACTGAGAGGCAGGAATGCAGGCTCCACTGAGCAGTGTAAACAGCCCTGCCACGTCGCTTTGAAGTCACTCATCCCACCTTTCTCCCCTACTCTCCTTATTGGCCTGTGATCAGTCCAGATAGCAGGACAGAAAGAGTCAAAGCCAACGAGGGAAAGACTGCAACAAAACTGAAACCCGGTTTTAGAACAGTTGCTTTGCTAGTTGGCTGAACAGATTAAGGGAAGGAAAAAATAAAGCTTCCCCCAAAAACGTAAACATTGTCTGAAGATATAGCTCACGCAGGTATGTACTGCAAATATCACCTGGCACAGCGGGTATGCACTGCAAATATCACCTGGCACAGCGGGTATGTACTGCAAATATATCCCGGCACAGCGGGTATGTACTGCAAATATCACCTGGCACAGCGGGTATGTACTGCAAATATCACCTGGCACAGCGGGTATGTACTGCAAATATCACCTGGCACAGCGGGTATGTACTGCAAATATCACCTGGCACAGCGGGTATGTACTGCAAATATCACCTGGCACAGCGGGTATGTACTGCAAATATATCCCGGCACAGCGGGTATGTACTGCAAATATCACCTGGCACAGCGGGTATGTACTGCAAATATCACCTGGCACAGCGGGTATGTACTGCAAATATCACCTGGCACAGCGGGTATGTACTGCAAATATATCCCGGCACAGCGATGCGTCTTCTGTACTGTAGCAAGCACACACACACTCACGCAAGCACTCAAACGAACAAACACACACACACACACACACACACACACACACACACACACACACACACACACACACACACACAAGCTCCCACCTGCTCTCCCTCTACATCAAGTCTTCCGGCCCATTGGATTCATGAGGCGAGTCCATCTAACTCCACTCCCTCTCTCCAGCCTCCCCCCCTCTCTCTCCCTCCACTCCCTCTCTCTAGCCTCCCCCCCCCTCTCTCTCTCCCTCCACTCCCTCTCTCCAGCCTCCTCCACCCCCCTCTCTCTCTCTCCCTCCATTCCCTCTCTCCAGCCTCCTCCACCCCCCTCTCTCTCTCCTTCCACTCCCTGTCTCAAGCCTCCTCCACTCCCACTCTCTCTCCTTCTCAGACTTGTTTCAATATGGGCTTTCAACATCTTTGTTGTGGGCAGGGCAGCGATATCAGGTTAAGAACGTGTCCAGTGTAGACTGTAGACAGGCAGGCACCTGAGCCTCTAGCTGCCTTACTGTCTGAAACGAACAGCCAGCCCAGCTGGTGGCGGCAGGGAGGGATACACTGGAGGTGGGTATTCAGGTAAACACACTGCTAGGCTAGCCTCCCCCTGAGAACATGCCAGTGTGTGGGGCTACCGTATACTGTACATGATCCACTCATACATCATAAGCTGTTTTCCTGGGAGGATTTACGCTCTGAGAACATCAATTATAGATTATTTGGATATTTTTTATTAAGACTTTTAATAACACTTCTATGTTTTTTGAACTCCAAGCACAGATAAGACACATGAAAATGTATTTCCTTAGGCATTACATATCTATTGTTTACATCCCACACTCCGCTGATGCAAACACAGCATGTGACGTCATCCACTCTGTTATCGCGAGGTTACAGACAGCGCATCCCAGTGCTCTCTTTGCCATTTCGGGGGATTTTAACCATGCATCTCTCTCTTCAACGCTGCCCACGTTCAAACAGTTTGTGAAGTGCCCAACCAGGAATAATAAAACTCTGGACTTGTTATATGCTAATGTGAAGGATGCATACAACTCCACTGCACTCCCTCCCCTCGGTAGATAGGATCACACCTCACTCCACTCTACAGGCCTTTGGTCCAACAGCAGCCTGCGACCACCAGGACCATTAGAAGATGGTCCCCGGAGGCGAATGAGGCCCTACAGGACTGCTTTGAAACAACAGACTGGGATGTGCTCTGTGAGGCTCATGGGGAGGACATCGATGGACTCACTGACTGCATAACAGACTATATTAATTTTTGTGTAGACAACACTGTACCCACCAGGAAGGTACGCTGTTTCCCAGACAATAAACCCTGGGTCACCAGCGACCTGAAGGCCCTGCTGAATGAGAAGAAGAGGGCCTTCAAGGAGAGGGACAAGGACAAGGACAAATTGAAATGCGTCCAGAGGAAGCTGAAGTTGCGGATTGCTGAGGGGAAGAGAGGGTATAAGGAGAAGATGGAGGACAAGCTGAGGCAGAGCCAGGTGAGAGAGGTGTGGAAGGGTATGAGAAATATCACTGGCTTCTAAAAGTCAAACAGTGGGCAGATGGAGGGGATCCAGGACAGAGCCAATGAGCTGAACCAATTTTTTAACAGGATTGATACTGGCCCTGTCCACCTCCCTTCCAGCTCCCCAGACCACACACCCTCACGGCTGTCCCATCCCCACTTTGCTCACAACACCTCTGCTGAGACAATCAGTGACCCCTCCTCCAACCCTGCTCCCCCTGGACTGATCCTCAACACCCCCCTTACCCCCACCTCCCCACCTGGGCTGGCTTTCACCACCAACCAAGTGAAGAGAGAGCTGGAGAGACTACATCAGTGGAAAGTGGCGGGCCCTGATGGCATCAGCCCAAGGGTGCTTAGGGTCTGTGCTGACCAACTGTGTGGAATACTCCAGCGTTCCTTCAATCTTAGCCTGAGCCTAGAAAGGGTCCCTGTACTGTGGAAAACATCCTGCCTCGTCCCAGTGCCCAAGAAGGCACACCCCACTGTCCTGAATGACTTCAGACCTGTAGCGCTGACATCCCACATCATGAAGACCCTGGAAAGGTTAGTCCTTGCTCACCTCAGACTCCTGGTGTGTACATCACTGGACCCCCTGCAGTTTGCATACCAGCGCAACATCGGGGTGGATGATGCAATCATCTACCTTCTGCAGAGGGCCTACTCTCACCTGGACAACGCAGGTTGCACTATGAGGGTTATGTTTTTGACTTCTCCAGTGCCTTCAATACCATTCAGCCCCTGCTACTGGGTGAGAAGATGAGGAGGATGAAAGTGGAAGCACCCTTAGTCTCCTGGGTCACGGACTACCTGACCGGTAGGCCACAATTTGTGCGTCTACAGAGCTGTGTGTCAGAACGGGCAGTTAGCAACACAGGGGCCCCCCAGGGAACGGTCCTGTCCCCCTTCCTGTTCACCCTCTACACCTCAGACTTCATATATAACTCTGAAACATGCCACCTACAGAAGTTCTCGGATGACTCCGCAATTGTAGGGTGCATCAGGGGTGGGCAGGAGGAGGAGTACAGGAGCACAATCAGTGACTTTGTGTTGTGGTGTGAGCAGAACCACCTTCAGCTCAACATCAGCAAAACAAAGGAGATGGTGGTGGACTTCAGGAGAACCAAGGCACAACTGACAGCAGTCCCTATACAGGGGATGGATGTGGAAATGGTTGGGTCATACAAGTTCCTGGGAGTCCATATGGACAACAGGCTGGAATGGGCTGGTAATACCGGGGCCCTGTACAAAAAGGGTCAGAGCCAACTCTACTTTCAGAGGAGGCTCAGGTCCTTGAACGTGTGCAGTAAACTACTGCATACCTTCTACCAGTCTGTGGTGGCTAGTGCCATCTTTTTTGCAGTGTTGTGCTGGGGAGCAAACATTAAAGCCGGTGATGCTTCTCGGGTAAATAAGCTGATCAGGAAGGCTAGCTCTGTCCTGGGGATGAGCCTTGACACTCTAGAGGAGGTGGCGGAGACACGGATCCTGGCCAAATTGCTGGCCGTCATGGACAATGTCACCCACCCTCTGCACGACATGGTTATGACGCAGAGGAGCACCTTCAGTCACAGACTGATCCCACCACGGTGTGCCAGAGAGCGCTACAGGAGGTCCTTCCTGCCGGCGGCTTTTAGATTATATAATGCCTCACCGGGGTGCCGTGCCGTAGGCAACATAGATCTGGAACTGTTGGGGTGCTAGGACCTAGTTTAACAATTATGCATCCATCCGTGAGTAACTCTGGTCCGTCATCACTCATTCACTCAGGACCTATTTATTCATGCAGGTCTGTATATACATACTCATGTACAGTTGTTATATCATATCACGTGCAATATTGCTAGTAATTCTTGGACCTAACTTACGTAGGCATTCACTCAGGAATGCATATTAGTATCCTGTCAGTTGCACCTTTTCTCATTGCTTTTAGTATATTTCGAAAGTGCAATATGTGCAGTTGTCTGTAATTAAACCCTGCGCGCTAAGGACTGTGTTTTAAGGGAATTACTATTATTACCCCAAATTATATCATACACACATTTAGCTATTTAAGTATCTCTTCCTGTCATTTACCTGTACAGTTTGTGTAACCATGCAAGTATTCACTTATCTGTAAATATAACTGTATATTTACCTGTACAGCTAATTTAACCATGCAAAATATTCACTTACCTGTTCATTTGGCCAGTCTGTCTATTAGGTAAACTATTATTACCCTCGCTCATATCATACGCATTTTTAGCTACTGAAGTATTTCTCTGCCATCGACCTGTATATTATAGTTAACCATCCAACATCCACCAATGTATAGTGTACATATTCAGCCAACCACCCATGTGGTCTTTTTATAGCTTTTTTTGCACTCCAGATATCTTGTATTTCTATACTTTTTTTCTATTCAAACAGACTCCATTTCAAAGGAAAAAATGACTCACTAAGACCAGGTGTGGCAAATTAGTGGGCGTGGCCAACACACCTGAACACAGTTTTGTTGATGCTGAGAACGGAATGTATATGTTTTTAAATAACATTCTTAGAACATTCTCTGAACGTTAGTAACGTTTTCTTGTGGTTTTTATGGAACGTTTTCTTAATGAACAATTTGAGAACATGACTTTAAATAGAACCATGAAGAAACCTGTAGGAAATGTCATGCTAAATTAATTAATTTCCCACAGAAGAACGTTTTGAGAACATTCCCAATGTCAAACAGTTGGAGAGTGTTCCTAGAATATTAACCCTGTTTGAACTTTACTGTTAAAGTAATGAAATACCAAGAAAATAACATGTTTTTGTCAAGTTCCTTAAACGTATTGAGAATGTTCCAAAGCCAAGAAACTATCCTGCACCATTCCCAGAAAGTTATGGGAAGGTTGTATGCAAAATAACCATAAATAATAATAATAATAATAATAATAATACATTATATTTATATAGCGCTTTTCTGAGACCCAAAGACGCTTTACAGAAAAGAATGTATAACAAACAACTAACATGAAGAACATTAGACAATCTGTCTGAACAGATGAGGCTTGAGGCAGTGGATGAAGATGGTAAGGGATTCAGAGTCACGGATGAATTGTGGAAGAGCGTTCCAGAGCCTTGGTGCAGCCCTCGAGAAAGCCCTGTCTCCAAAGCTCCGTAGCTTGGACCGGGGGATGATGAGGTGGCCAGCAGTGGCAGAGCGGAGTGACCTGGAGGGTTGGTATTTTGGAATAAGGTCAGAGAGATAGACTGAAGCAAGCTGATGGAGAGCTTTGTAGGTGAGCAGTAGAATTTTAAAATCAATGCGCTGGGAGATGGGGAGCCAGTGGAGTTCCTGAAGGATAGGGGTGAAGTGCTGCCAAGATTGGGAGTGTGTGAGAAGTCTGGCAGCTGAATTTTGAACTAGTTGTAGTTTACGGAGAGATAAAGAGTTAATGCCAGAAAGAAGGGAGTTGCAGTAGTCAAGACGGGTAGAGATGAATGCATGTTTTACTGTGTACTTCACAGGAGAGACATTTGAACGTATAACGTTTTTAATCAAAATGCGTTTTTGGGCAGAAATGCCTTCTGGAACATGTGCATTTTTATGTGCCTTAATAACAAACCTGTATCTGTAAATACAATAAAATTGTTAAATTACGAGTTGGTTTGGCCAAGGAAAAAGACAGGAACCTTCCTGCTAGCCATGATTGGCTGAGATAATGGATGGGCTGGACATGCCGAGAGGTGAGTTAGGATTGGTCTACCATGTAGCATGCTTCTGTCTGTAACATGAGCTGCTCAGTACAGTATGTGTAGGTAATGCTTTCTAACGCAGCTTTTTTGAAAGATATCACAGAACCTGTGTCAAGAACTGCAAGAGTGTTGCTTAATGCTCTCCACTTTTTGCCATGCCGACTCTTAAATGAATCAGATGATGAGGAAATCCCTGATTTAGGTAAAAACATTTTCATTGAACCAGACATTGTAGTCTTCTGAAATGGCGATCAACAATGTTGTTATCTCTGAAGAAGTTGACCGAGTTTTGAATACAGTGGAATGCCCGGTGGAAGCAGAGTATGATAGCTAAGTAGATGTTTGATTGCAAATATACAGAGGGAGTCGAAAAGAGAACCCACAGAAGGCTGTTGTATAAAACACCTGTCTCCGGATTACATCTTCAAACTAAGGGCAACCATGGTATCCTTGACAGAGAGGGAGAAGCGTTCATCCATGTCTACGGGTAAGAGAGTCGAGTAGAATGCCCTGCTTTTATTTCGACACACTCACAACCGTAAGCTATTTTGTGTAATTAGCTCGCCATTAACTTGTAAATAATGATCTTGTTATGAGTGAATAAACACTAGCTGACGTTAAGACGTTGTCAGCTAGGATATGGTAATTATTTGAACAGGCTAGCAAGCTAACTTAACGTTAGTTAACAAACAAGCTAGAACCTAACCAAAACATTGTTTAGAAAGTTGCTTTTAGTTGCCTAGTTTGCTAGATTGACATATACTAAATCCATCAACGGATGGGTTTATTGGTGTTAAAATGCACCAGTTATGCTATCTTGGACCACCAGGCTACTGATGTCATGCAGCTTGTCTTTTTGTGTTTATACTTTTTCATAACAACGACAAGTTTGATGTCGGACGACAATAGAATGTTCATGATGTCACTGAGACAAATGTCGACAGACGTCAATAGACATAGTATACAGTGCCTTTAACATTTCCTCTTTTCCTCTGCTCCTCAAGGCAGTGGGACCTGGACCATTTTGAAAATTGTGTCTTTATTGGAGACTGTAAAAGCTGAGCATGTGTGTGTCTATCTACACAGACATACAGACAGACAGACAGACAACCTAGAACTGGGATTGAACCCGCAACCCTCGGAGCTGTAGCTTGCGGTTTAAGCCCTTCACCGTAAACAGTGATTTTGTATTCTCGTTTGCAGTCTCCTCTCTCCGCTGAGAAAAAAATATACAACATTGCTGGCAGAAAGTTAGCTGATGTCTTGATTTACAGAGATCAAATAAAACTTCTCACCTCTGCTCCTCACCTCTCACCTCTGCTCCTCACCTCTCACCTCTGCTCCTCACCTCTCACCTCTGCTCCTCACCTCTCACCTCTGCGATCATCGGAGCTTGCGGTTAAAGCCCTTCCTCTATCCCCATCCACAATGCCCTAACAAGCCTACTAGATGGAGGACAGATCCAGGCACTCACGTTGCCCCTAGTGGATGGTATTGAATGCATCTTCCGACATCCTGGCTACATATTGGCTTTAACTGTTAAAGGACTGTCATTCTGACCTTTAAGACCTTGCCTGGTCCCAGATCTGTTTGTGCCGTCTAGTCAACTCCTAGGCAGCACAAACAGATCTGGGACCAGGCTGGCATAACAGAGAGAGGCCTCTACTCGGACACAGTCCACAGTAATGGTTTCAACTGTTCCAGGACTGTTATTATCATTGATTGCAGCACAACCAACCATGGCACAACCATGCTGACCTTTCAGACCAGTCATCACCTACTAATGGTCATTTCCCTCCCGTCTCCATCCAGGCCTGTTTACAGAGTTATAGAGTAGAATAACACAGCCTTCAACTATGTGAACAGACAAGCCACCACATCAGATGTTTAACTTATACACACTAAAACTCCCCTTAGCCAGTTGTGACAAGGTGTGTGACGTACATTCATGCTGTTGACACCCGTGCAGCATTCTACACTGAACAAAAATATAAACGCAACATGTGAAGTGTTGGTCCCATGTTTCATGAGCTGAAATAAAAGATCCCAGAAATGTTCCATACGCACAAAAAGCTTATTTCTCTCAAATGTTGTGCACAAATGTGTTTACATCCCTGTTAGTGAGCATTTCTCCTTTACCAAGATAATCCATCCACCTGACAGGTGTGGCATATCAAGAAGCTGATTAAACAGCATGATCATTACACAGGTGCACCTTGTGCAGGGGACAATAAAAGGCCACTCCAGTTTTGTCTCACCACACAATGCCACAGATGTCTCAAGGTTTGAGGGAGCGTGAAATTGGTCTCAACTAACACTAACACTAACCCTCTGTGAGGTGAGGTCTCAACTAACACTAACACTAACACTAACCCTCTGTGAGGTGAGGTCTCAACTAACACTAACACTAACCCTCTGTGAGGTGAGGTCTCAACTAACACTAACACTAACCCTCTGTGAGGTGAGGTCTCAACTAACACTAACACTAACCCTCTGTGAGGTGAGGTCTCAACTAACACTAACACTATCCCTCTGTGAGGTGAGGTCTCAACTAACACTAACACTAACCCTCCGTGAGGTGAGGTCTCAACTAACACTAACACTAACCCTCCGTGAGGTGAGGTCTCAACTAACACTAACACTAACCCTCTGTGAGGTGAGGTCTCAACTAACACTAACACTATCCCTCTGTGAGGTGAGGTCTCAACTAACACTAACACTAACCCTCTGTGAGGTGAGGTCTCAACTAACACTAACACTAACCCTCTGTGAGGTGAGGTCTCAACTAACACTAACACTAACCCTCCGTGAGGTGAGGTCTCAACTAACACTAACACTAACCCTCTGTGAGGTGAGGTCTCAACTAACACTAACACTAACCCTCCGTGAGGTGAGGTCTCAACTAACACTAACACTAACCCTCTGTGAGGTGAGGTCTCAACTAACACTAACACTAACCCTCTGTGAGGTGAGGTCTCAACTAACACTAACACTAACCCTCTGTGAGGTGAGGTCTCAACTAACACTAACACTAACCCTCCGTGAGGTGAGGTCTCAACTAACACTAACACTAACCCTCCGTGAGGTGAGGTCTCAACTAACACTAACACTAACCCTCCGTGAGGTGAGGTCTCAACTAACACTAACACTAACCCTCCGTGAGGTGAGGTCTCAACTAACACTAACACTAACCCTCTGTGAGGTGAGGTCTCAACTAACACTAACACTAACCCTCTGTGAGGTGAGGTCTCAACTAACACTAACACTAACCCTCCGTGAGGTGAGGTCTCAACTAACACTAACACTAACCCTCCGTGAGGTGAGGTCTCAACTAACACTAACACTAACCCTCCGTGAGGTGAGGTCTCAACTAACACTAACACTAACCCTCTGTGAGGTGAGGTCTCAACTAACACTAACACTAACCCTCTGTGAGGTGAGGTCTCAACTAACACTAACACTAACCCTCTGTGAGGTGAGGTC
Organism: Thymallus thymallus; assembly: GCA_023634145.1. Taxonomy (NCBI): domain Eukaryota; kingdom Metazoa; phylum Chordata; class Actinopteri; order Salmoniformes; family Salmonidae; genus Thymallus; species Thymallus thymallus. Next base: position 41,686,309 of record CM042391.1, on the reverse strand, counting down.
TCAACTAACACTAACACTAACCCTCTGTGAGGTGAGGTCTCAACTAACACTAACACTAACCCTCTGTGAGGTGAGGTCTCAACTAACACTAACACTAACCCTCCGTGAGGTGAGGTCTCAACTAACACTAACACTAACCCTCCGTGAGGTGAGGTCTCAACTAACACTAACACTAACCCTCCGTGAGGTGAGGTCTCAACTAACACTAACACTAACCCTCTGTGAGGTGAGGTCTCAACTAACACTAACACTAACCCTCCGTGAGGTGAGGTCTCAACTAACACTAACACTAACCCTCCGTGAGGTGAGGTCTCAACTAACACTAACACTAACCCTCTGTGAGGTGAGGTCTCAACTAACACTAACACTAACCCTCTGTGAGGTGAGGTCTCAACTAACACTAACACTAACCCTCTGTGAGGTGAGGTCTCAACTAACACTAACACTAACCCTCTGTGAGGTGAGGTCTCAACTAACACTAACACTAACCCTCTGTGAGGTGAGGTCTCAACTAACACTAACACTAACCCTCTGTGAGGTGAGGTCTCAACTAACACTAACACTAACCCTCCGTGAGGTGAGGTCTCAACTAACACTAACACTAACCCTCTGTGAGGTGAGGTCTCAACTAACACTAACACTAACCCTCTGTGAGGTGAGGTCTCAACTAACACTAACACTAACCCTCTGTGAGGTGAGGTCTCAACTAACACTAACACTAACCCTCTGTGAGGTGAGGTCTCAACTAACACTAACACTAACCCTCTGTGAGGTGAGGTCTCAACTAACACTAACACTAACCCTCCGTGAGGTGAGGTCTCAACTAACACTAACACTATCCCTCTGTGAGGTGAGGTCTCAACTAACACTAACACTAACCCTCTGTGAGGTGAGGTCTCAACTAACACTAACACTAACCCTCTGTGAGGTGAGGTCTCAACTAACACTAACACTATCCCTCTGTGAGGTGAGGTCTCAACTAACACTAACACTAACCCTCTGTGAGGTGAGGTCTCAACTAACACTAACACTAACCCTCCGTGAGGTGAGGTCTCAACTAACACTAACACTAACCCTCTGTGAGGTGAGCTGACTGAGGCCTCAACTAACACTAACACTAACCCTCTGTGAGGTGAGCTGACTGAGGCCTCAACTAACACTAACACTAACCCTCTGTGAGGTGAGCTGACTGAGGTCTCAACTAACACTAACACTAACCCTCTGTGAGGTGAGGTCTCAACTAACACTAACACTAACCCTCCGTGAGGTGAGGTCTCAACTAACACTAACACTATCCCTCTGTGAGGTGAGGTCTCAACTAACACTAACACTAACCCTCTGTGAGGTGAGGTCTCAACTAACACTAACACTAACCCTCTGTGAGGTGAGCTGACTGAGGCCTCAACTAACACTAACACTAACCCTCTGTGAGGTGAGCTGACTGAGGCCTCAACTAACACTAACACTAACCCTCTGTGAGGTGAGCTGACTGAGGTCTCAACACTAAGTCAACTCACTCAGTACTCCTAACTTCTTTACTATCTAGTATGAGGAGGAGGAGGAACTCCAAGGCCCATAATCCTTTACTATCTAGTATGAGGAGGAGGAGGAACTCCAAGGCCCATAATCCTTAACCATCTTGTATGAGGAGGAGGAACTCCAAGGCCCATAAGACAACATCTGTATAGGTGGAGAGAGCTGCAGTAGACCTCACATCAACATGGACTGGAAAAATAAGGAAAGGTATTCATTGACCATGCATAACTCAGATACTCTGTAACAATGTAAATGTACTTATCCACGCTCTGCTCTAACAAAGGGATCAGAAAGTTCATATCAGAACTTGGCTCCACATGAGAGGAATGTGGTAGGTGTTTTATCTCAATTGAGAGGTAGGCGTTGTGTGTGTATTGGCTGACTAGACTGGCAAGACTTCCTAGAACACACACACACACATATGATTTGGTTTGAATATGACTGTTTGTGTTGACTGCTCTAGAGTGAGTCCATGCTAGTTAGAAGCCCTGAGAGACCAGGTATGCGTCCCAAATAGAACCCCACTATCTACTGTACATAGTATGCTACTTTTGACCAGAGCCCTATAGGGAATAGTGTGTCATTTGGGATACATCCGAGGCAGGTCTATTAAGGAGACGTGACTGTCATCCCAGAGAAGAGACAGAGGAGGGAGGGGTGTGTCTCAACATGCAGCCCCTCTGGGGAGACTGGCAAGGACGTCCAGAGCACTTCCTCCTTCCCCCGACGCCCCCGTCCTATCTTCTAAAGAACATGTTGTTAAGGTGGAGATAGCTAGATAGACTGGGTGGGAGGGGAGAACTTCATACACACAGACATTCAGCCCTATCATCTTGAAAGCTATTCATGACATGCCTTCAGGTCCTGCAGGGTAAATATTAGCAGATATTCGTTAATTTGAACTAACTCTAACCCACTTTAACTGTTAGGATTTATCTATGAAGCACAAGTTTGAATGTGTGTGTGAGAGAGTAGGTGTGTGAAAACAAAATCAAAACTCTGTATTTGGGTGAGAGAGAGCCTTGGAACAAACCGCAAACCAACCAGCCACCAGAACTCTGTTCACTCAGCCTACCAGCCAACCACCAGAACTCTGCTCACTCAGCCTACCAGCCAACCACCAGAACTCTGCTCACTCTGCCAACCAGCCAACCACCAGAACTCTGCTCACTCAGCCTACCAGCCAACCACCAGAACTCTGCTCACTCAGCCTACCAGCCAACCACCAGAACTCTGCTCACTCTGCCAACCAGCCAACCACCAGAACTCTGCTCACTCAGCCTACCAGCCAACCACCAGAACTCTGCTCACTCAGCCTACCAGCCAACCACCAGAACTCTGCTCACTCAGCCTACCAGCCAACCACCAGAACTCTGCTCACTCAGCCAACCAGCCAACCACCAGAACTCTGCTCACTCAGCCAACCAATCAACAGTGGTGTAAAGTACTTAAGTAAAAATACTTTAAAGTACTACTTAAGTTGTTTTGTTTGGTATCTGTTCTTTACTTTACTATTTATATTTATAACTTTTACTTCACTATATTCCTAAAGAAAATAATGTACTTTTTACTCCATACATTTTCCCTGACACCCAAAAGTACTTGTTACATTTTGAATGCTTAGCAGGACAGGAAAATGGTCCAATTCACGCACTTATCAAGAGAACATCCCTGGTCATCCCTACTGCCTCTGATCAGGAGGACTCACTAAACACACATGTGTTTGTAAATGATGTCTGAGTTTATGTCGGAGTGTGATCCTGGCTCTCCGTCAATAATATAGAACTGTGCCGTCTGGTTTGCTTAATATAAGCAATTTGAAATGATTTATACTTTTACTTTTGATACTTAAGTACATTTAAAACCAAATACTTTTAGACTTTTACTCAAGTAGTATTTTACTGAGTGACTTTCACTTTTACACCAGAACTCTGCTCACTCAGCCAACTAACCACCAGAACTCTGCTCACTCAGCCAACTAACCACCAGACCTCTTCTCACTCAGCCAACTAACCACCAGAACTCTTCTCACTCAGCCAACTAACCACCAGAACTCTTCTCACTCAGCCAACTAACCACCAGAACTCTGCTCACTCAGCCAACTAACCACCAGAACTCTTCTCACTCAGCCAACTAACCACCAGAACTCTTCTCACTCAGCCAACTAACCACCAGAACTCTTCTCACTCAGCCAACTAACCACCAAAACTCTTCTCACTCAGCCAACTAACCACCAGAACTCTTCTCACTCAGCCAACTAACCACCAGAACTCTGCTCACTCAGCCAACTAACCACCAGAACTCTTCTCACTCAGCCAACTAACCACCAGAACTCTGCTCACTCAGCCAACTAACCACCAGAACTCTGCTCACTCAGCCAACTAACCACCAGAACTCTTCTCACTCAGCCAACTAACCACCAGAACTCTTCTCACTCAGCCAACTAACCACCATAACTCTTCTCACTCAGCCAACTAACCAGCGCATCTGGCTTTTGACACAAACACAAAGTAAGAATCTAGACATTATTTCCACGCTAAAAAAATCTATCTGGGAAAAAAGGAGGGAAATATTTGCCATAGTTAATAAACGACCAATCTCCAAGGGATTATACAACCTACTGGTATGCGAAGCCCCTATTGGTTGGACTAGGAAGTGGAGCCGGCTATGGGTGTTTTCCACATTACATGTAACCCAATATCAAAGGAGATAGCAATTCCAGCTGCGCCCTGCCGCTCTGCACTGCTACACACAATCTGAAGGAGTCATCCTGAGCCCACATCGTACACACACACAGATATGCACACACAGATACACACACACAGATACACACACACACAGATACACACACACACGGATACACACACACGGATACACACACACACACGGATACACACACACGGATACACATACACACACACAGATACACACACACGGATACATATACACACACAGATACACACACACGGATACACATACACACACAGATACACACACACGGATACACATACACACACAGATACACACACACGGATACACATACACACACAGATACACACACACGGATACACATACACACACAGATACACACACACGGATACACATACACACACAGATACACACACACGGATACACATACACACACAGATACACACACACGGATACACCTACACACACACAGATACACACACACGGATACACATACACACACACGGATACACATACACACACAGATACACACACACGGATACACATACACACACAGATACACACACATGGATACACATACACACACAGATACACACACACGGATACACATACACACACAGATACACACACACGGATACACACACACAGATATACACACACAGATATACACACACACGGATACACATACACACACACACACACACACACAGATATACACACACAGATAAACACACACAGATATAAACACACACGGATACACATACACACACAGATACACACACACGGATACACACACACAGATATACACACACAGATATACACACACACGGATACACATACACACACACACACACACACATGGATATACACACACAGATATATACACACACACACGGATACACATACGCACACAGATATACACACATGGATACACACACACAGATATACACACACACACAGATCTACACACACACACGGATACACACACACAGATATACACCCACACACACACAGATATACACACACAGATATACACACACACACACACGGATACACATACACACACACAGATATACACACACAGATATGCACACACATATATACACACGCACGGATACACACACACACAGATATATACACACACACGGATACACACACAGATATATACACACACACAGATATATACACACACACGGATACACACACAGATATATACACACACACGGATACACACACAGATATATACACACACACAGATATATACACACACACGGATACACATACACACATACACATACACTGACACACACACAGACACACACACACACACCGATACACACACACACGGATACACAAACATGGATACACACAGATGTACACATACACAGATACCCACTCACATGCATGCACACACAACCTTCCATGACAACTTCTAGTAAACAGTTCCCTTTGAATGAGAATACATCTGACAGACAGTAGTTTCAGACAACATATAAAAATAACATGTACACATCAACAGAACCGTCTGAAAACACCTGTGTTTCATTACATTACGGTGCAGGGAGGGGGACAGACAGACAGACAGACAAGGAGTGGGGAGGGAGTAGAAGGGGGACAGACATACAAGGAGTGGGGAGGGAGTAGAAGGGGGACAGACAGACAAGGAGTGGGCAGGGAGTAGAAGGGGGACAGACAGACAAGGAGTGGGCAGGGAGTAGAAGGGGGACATTATATATATATATATATATATATATATATATATATATATATATATATATGTGTGTATTCCTCCTCTTAGAAGCTGCTGTCCTGCCTGTCTCTTCCTTCAGAAGGTTAATTAGAGGCTGAGTGTTGTTGCATGCAATGGATGTGGCCCAAGGCACAAGTGAGAGAGTTGCTGCTTTGGTACATATCTACACAAAAGAACACTGTCTATCTGAGAGAAGCTGAGAGATAGAGGGAGAGGTACAGGTGTGCAGGGAAACTTCCATGCCAGCCTTGGAGATGCCCTAGCAGGCGAGACATTGAAGACCATGGTAGAGCTAGCCTCAGACAGGCACTGCTGATCTGCCACAGGCTACAGAGCAAAGGGCACGGAGGGGGCAGTACAAAACGAGTCTCCAATCCCAGTCATAGCAGTTCCTCTAGTCAAGGGATGGGCAACTGACGGCCCGTGGGTGTGCATCAGCAGTTCTTCTCCTGTTATGTCAGTCACTGACAGTCCCTCATTTATCCATGTCCGCTAACATTATTTAGATTGGTAAATTAGTCTAGCAGTCAGTTATCTAAACTTGTAGAAAAATGTGTAGAATTGTAGGAAATGAACGGCAAAATGTTTGGCAAGTTTAGGGACCCCAAAAGGCTGCATGTCTGGGTATGGATGTGGGTACGCAGACCCGCGAGCCAGTGCGCCCCATCATAATGAGTTCTGATTTTTGGTGGCCCTCACCCTCATCCAAGTCGCCCATCCTGGCCCTTGTCAATCAACAAACCAAATGACACCCCCCAACACACACACACACACACACACACACACACACACACACACACACACACATACACACACACACACACACACACACACACACACACACACACACACACACACACACACACATAGCCTGATGTTTATAATAACATGTGACAGCACACTTAACTTGAGAGAAAGAGTTGAGACTATCTTTAGTGAATGTCTAATCTTTGTGTTCGGAAGTGGTAAATCCAGATGGTTATGAGAAAGGTACCAAGGTGATTGATGGCCTTTTAATGGCGGCCATGTTTGTTATCTAGCCTAGGGAGCTCCATAAACGTCTGGGGAAAATAACAAACAACACTTTAATCAGAAAGGTAAACAATAATGCCTTTTCTAAACAGCCCTATCTGGTAGCTTACAACTGGCCTTTTCATCACTTATTAACCTCTGTCTGTGTCATGTATGAATATAGAAATCAGACTGTTCCACAGAGAGGGGGCGCCAGAGATCTCTGTCTCAACACACACACAAAACCCTGGGCTAGTGTTTAGTTGGCCACCACATGCTCCTGTACATATACGTTACAGCAGTTTGGTTACAACAGAGACGATGGGATAGTAATGTGAATGACTAGAGTTAGCAAAGATAACCTTTGGCAACTGCCCAAAATAGTATTACACTTTCAATTTCAAAAGCATAAATCACATTTCATCATACATTTTATTCCCTTCAAATGGTGCCAACATTTATTTCATTCTATTAGGTCCTGATTATGAAATTAATTTAATTATATATTAATTTAAACGCTAGCTAGTCTTTAACCTGACTCTTAACAGGAAATAACAAGGTCCAGTCCAAGTTTTTTAAAAATCTATTAAATGGTGTGCTGTCGTTCTCCAGGCTGTGAGTCAGTCGTCAGCCACAGGTTATTCATAAGGCCTATGAAATTCCAAGCATTTCTGGAAGGGACAAAGTCGGGTTACAGATGAATTCTTTATTGGAGCACACATAACACATTACTGTCAATGCTCACATGGAAAGAAGCTACACAGACCGACCAACACTTTCCTCCTCTCTCCCTCTCTCTCTCCCTCCCATCTTTCACCTCTCTCCCTCTCCCATCTTTCACCTCTCTCCCTCTCCCATCTTTCACCTCTCTCTCTCTCCCATCTTTCACCTCTCTCCCTCTCCCATCTTTCACCTCTCTCTCTCTCCCATCTTTCACCTCTCTCCCTCTCCCATCTTTCACCTCTCTCTCTCTCCCATCTTTCACCTCTCTCCCTCTCCCATCTTTCACCTCTCTCCCTCTCCCATCTTTCACCTCTCTCTCTCTCCCATCTTTCACCTCTCTCTCTCTCTGATTTTTCACCTCTCTCTCTCTCTGATTTTTCACCTCTCTCTCTCCCATCTTTCACCTCTCTCTCTCCCATCTTTCACCTCTCCTTCTCCATCTCTCCTCTTGAGTCTCTTTTAGGGCAGAAATGGAGAACCCTGTTTGTAGGTTTGGTGGGTAACTTGGCATCGCTAATGTGTTTGGAGAGACGTCACTGGTTCCCAGCCATGAAACATAAAAGGTTGCCGACTACAGAGTGAGGGAGAAAGACAGAACAAAAAGTGAGTGATAAGAGATGTGGACGAGTGATAAGAGATGTGGACGAGTGATAAGAGATGTGGATGAGTGATAAGAGATGTGGACGAGTGATAAGAGATGTGGACGAGTGATAAGAGATGTGGATGAGTGATAAGAGATGTGGATGAGTGATAAGAGATGTGGATGAGTGATAAGAGACTATACGTGCAGAAACACAGCAAGAGCAGAGAGATGGAGGACTAAGATACCACACACGCACACACACACACACACACACACACACACACACACACACACACACACACACACACACACACACACACACACTGAACCACGCAGATAGTGGCAGAACGCTGGGGTATGGAGAGAGAGAGAGTCAGTCCATCAGTCAGTGCGTTGGTTGGTCCACCCCTGTCCTGAGCTCCCTGTCACATGGACATGCCACACAACACAAGCCAAACAAAGGCCTGGAAAACTACAGTAACACCACATCAGAACCATACTGTGCTTGAGACTACAGACACTCATCCAAAAGCATAGGACTTTAAATGTTATGTTTAAACAGTGTGTTTCAATGAGGAAATGTATGGAGACACGATAATAAACATAGAAGAACACTGCCCATTTTATTATCAGGTCAGGGGTCAGGGGTTAGGGTTTTATCAGGTCAGGGGTTACGGTTAGGGTTTTATCAGGTCAGGGGTTACGGTTAGGGTTTTATCAGGTCAGGGGTCAGGGGTTACGGTTAGGGTTTTATCAGGTCAGGGGTTACGGTTAGGGTTTTATCAGGTCAGGGGTTACGGTTAGGGTTTTATCAGGTCAGGGGTTACAGTTAGGGTTTTATCAGGTCAGGGGTCAGGGGTTAGGGTTTTATCAGGTCAGGGGTCAGGGGTTAGGGTTACGGTTAGGGTTTTATCAGGTCAGGGGTCAGGGGTTAGGGTTACGGTTAGGGTTTTATCAGGTCAGGGGTTAGGGTTACGGTTAGGGTTTTATCAGGTCAGGGGTCAGGGGTTAGGGTTACGGTTAGCGTTTTATCAGGTCAGGGGTCAGGGGTTAGGGTTAGGGTTTTATCAGGTCAGGGGTCAGGGGTTAGGGTTATGGTTAGCGTTTTGTCAGGGGTCAGGGGTTAGGGTTACGGTTTTATCAGGTCAGGGGGTCAGGGGTTAGGGTTACGGTTAGGGTTTTATCAGGTCAGGGGTTAGGGTTACGGTTAGGGTTTTATCAGGTCAGGGGTTAGGGTTAGGGTTTTATCAGGTCAGGGGATTCCTGTATGACCATATGGGGACTGACTGACCGTCTGTCTGTCTGGCATTCTGTCTGATGTCACAGTGGTAATTACACAACAACTATTGGAGAAGCTTTTGTCAGGTGAACTCCCAGGAAACTACAATGAACTGTTTCATCCCCCCTCACCGCACCCCTCTGTATGGAGACAAGACCGTTCTGGCCCCTAGGGGCCTCCTGACCAGGAGATGGGCCATGTTTTGACTGTCAACAGTATCTGATAGGCAGGCAGTGATAACGGCGGGGGGGTCATATTTAGGGGCCCCCTTAGTTTGGTCCATAGAAACATTATTATTAACACAATTAGTTACAGAAAGTCTTATCCTCTCACCAAGAAGCAGCCAGCTATCGTAAAGAGGAAGCCATATAGATATAAGTGGAACATCATCCAGCCTATATTCATAATGGAGCATGATGGTAAAGAAACTGGAATGTTGCCCACAGATATCAACAAGGCCCAAACCACATGAATCCTATACTAACTGCTAGGGGTCCGATCAGTCTTTGACCAGTCTCCAATCTTTCCTTCATTTTCATCTTGCACGGGTTCCTTTGTAAACCAAACTAGTGTGTTGAGGGGAGCCAGCTGTCCTCTGTCCATCAGCCCACATCAAGCAGAATATCTAGACCATAGCTTTACATTTCCCGGTCTGGCTGCCATGACTTCTCCTCCTCCTCCCTCTCTTTCTCTTCTCCTCTTGTTGAAAAAGAAGTGGAGTGGGGCCGATGGCGGGCACCGGGCCAAATATGCCGGATAGCTTCAACCACAGCTGCAAGCAGGCGGCAGCCCCCAGAAACAATGGCCTTCTCTCATTAAAGCTTTCCCCATTGACTCCCTCACACAGATAGAGTGAGAGAAGGCGAGAGGGAGAGAGGGAGGAAGAAAAAGAAAAAAAGCAGAAGAAAAGAAAAGAAAGATGACTACACTCTTAGAAGTAAAGGTGCTATTTTTATTTACCATACTCTACACTCTTAGAAGTAAAGGTGATATCTAGAACCTAAAAGGGTTATTCGGGCTGTCCCCACAGAAGAACCCTTTGAAGAACCCTTTTTGGTTCCAGGCAGAACATTTTTTAGTTCCATGTAGAACCCTTTACACAGAGGTGGAGCACAGACAGCAGACAGAGCAGAGAGTCTGGGATAGGAACAGCGCAGTAGAGTGGTTCATCCGGGCTGAGTGGTGACTAACCATGATGAACACAGAGGTCAGTTTGGTTGAACCAGGCCAGCAGAATAGAGCATGTGTGTCCTCCTCGGCTCGGCTCGGCTCGGCTCTGCTCTGCTCTGCTCTACTCTGCAGGTGTGTCCTTGTCGTCACAGCTCCGCTCTGCTGTGAGTAAGTGAGTTCCCAATGTAAATGGAACCGTGTGATCAGATAATATCAGATATGATCAGATGATATCAGAGAGAGCTGTGGCCTTAGGCCAAGCAGAGAAGAGAAGAGCACAGCTCCCTCCCACGTGACACGGAAATAAAACCTAATCTCTAACAACGATCAAAGGGCTTCCTGTCTGCCACCCTCCCTGCCCGCCTGCCACCCTCCCTGCCTTCCTGCCTGACACCCTCCCTGCCTGCCACCCTCCCTGCCTGCCTGCCACCCTCCCTGCCCACCTGCCACCCTCCCTGCCTTCCTGCCTGCCACCCTCCCTGCCTGACACCCTCCCTGCCTTCCCGCCTGCCACCCTCCCTGCCTTTCCGCCTGCCACCCTCCCTGCCTTCCCGCCTGCCACCCTCCCTGCCTTCCCGCCTGCCACCCTCCCTGCCTTCCCGCCTGCGACTCTCCCTGCATTCCCGCCTGCCACCCTCCCTGCGACCCTCCCTGCCTTCCTGCCTGCCACCCTCCCTGCCTGCCACCCTCCCTGCCTTCAAGACTGCCACCCTCAATGCCTTCCCGCCTGCCACCCTCCCTACCTTCCTGCCCGCCTGCAACCCTCCCTGCCTTCCTGCCCGCCTGCCACCCTCCCTGCTTTCCTGCCCGCCTGCCACCCTCCATGCCTTCTCTCCTGCCACCCTCCCTGCCTTCCTGCCTGCCACAACAAGCAATAACAAATATTAGCCACTGCCGCGACAGACAGAGCGAGCGAGCCAGCTAACCGTGCAATGTCTGATTAACTAATGCAATTACATGACTTGTGAAAAAACGAAATACTAACGCCATAATTAACTTAGGTAAACTTAATTGGTGTTTCACTATCATAGTTAATGAAACACCAATAGCATTCAATCAGTTAAAGGGGTTGTATGTTTTATAACTGTTATTGTGTGTATGGTAACATGTAGTCAGGTCTTATTATTCTTATACTTTATTAATGGCCCAGAACAAACTGAAGATGACACTGGAGCTGTGTTGTACTGGATGCCATGGTCTATAAAGTAACAACGGGCTTTGAGAATCCTGCCTGGAAGCAGTGTGAGGAGTCTCTTCCAGTTAGCAACGCTGTGATACTGAACAAATAGACTGCATACATATCCCATCATTTACTTCAATGAGTCCTGTAAGGTTGGTCTGGGAGCCTTCAACATTAAAGAGCTCTCTGTCTGTCACAAAAATGGTTAACATTTACAAAATTGTGTCTTTGCCACCAAGTTGAGCGGGCGGCAGATGCCAGGTTATGCAGGGCCCCCAGTCAGTTCTAGGCTGTGTCCCAAATTGTACCCTTTTCCCTGCATAGACAGAGAGAGGATGTGGTGAGCAGCAGCATTGCTAACACCGCTCCATTCATCCATACAAACCTACCCTCCCCCTAGTCCTGGACTATTCCCTATATAGCCCTCTTGGCCCTGGTCAAAAGTAGTGCATTATGAAGGGAACAGGGTTCCATTTGGGACGTAGCCTCCCTCTCTCTCTGTAACAGTAACATTGGGGACATCTTGGTGCTGCGCCCGGGTAACCTGGCGCCCGCTGGTAATGGCATTTCATGCCTTCACAGAAGCAGCCTGGCCCGGGCGCTCTCTCTCTGTGTGTGAGGGGCTGGGAAGGGTCTGTGGGTGTAGGATGGGGAATGGGGGGGCAGGGGGGGCGTAGTGGGCAGAGTGGTGGTTGCCGTGTAATGGCAGTGTGGAGTGGGTAACGGAAGTTTGGGCAGCAAGGCAGGGGGTAGGGAGGGGATAGGGGGTGGAGGGAGGGAGGGGGTATGGAGGGGATAGGGAGGGAGGGAGGGAGGGGGTATGGAGGGAGGGAGGGAGGGAGGGAGGGGGTATGGAGGGAGGGAGGGAGGGAGGGGGTATGGAGGGAGGGAGGGAGGGAGGGAGGGGGTATGGAGGGAGGGAGGGAGGGAGGGGGTATGGAGGGAGGGAGGGAGGGAGGGAGGGGGTATGGAGGGAGGGAGGGAGGGAGGGAGGGAGGGAGGGAGGGAGGGAGGGAGGGAGGGAGGGAGGGGATAGGGGGTGGAGGGAGGGAGGGGGTATGGAGGGGATAGGGAGGGAGGGAGGGAGGGGGTATGGAGGGAGGGAGGGAGGGAGGGAGGGAGGGAGGGAGGGAGGGAGGGAGGGAGGGAGGGAGGGAGGGAGGGGGAATGGAGGGAGGGAGGGAGGGAGGGAGGGAGGGAGGGAGGGAGGGAGGGAGGGAGGGAGGGAGGGAGGGAGGGAGGGGATAGGGGGTGGAGGGAGGGAGGGGGTATGGAGGGGATAGGGAGGGAGGGAGGGAGGGAGGGAGGGAGGGAGGGAGGGAGGGGATAGGGGGTGGAGGGAGGGAGGGAGGGAGGGAGGGAGGGAGGGAGGGAGGGAGGGAGGGAGGGAGGGAGGTAGGGAGGGGATAGGGGGTGGAGGAAGGGAGGGAGGGAGGCAGAGAGGTAGGGAGGGGATAGGGGGTGGAGGAAGGGAGGGAGGGAGGCAGAGAGGTAGGGAGGGGATAGGGGGTGGAGGGAGGGAGGGAGGGAGGGAGGGAGGTAGGGAGGGTATAGTCGGTGAAGGAAGGGTGGGGAGGGAGGCAGGGAGGCAGAGAGGAAGGGAGGGGATAGGGGTGGAGGAAGGGCGGGGCAGGCAGGATGGCGGGAAGAACAGCTGGTCTTTCATTGACAGGCTTTGAATGCTGGCAGTTAAGATTTCACAGCAAAGAGGAGGGAGGGAGGGAGGGAGGGAGGGAGGGAGGGAGGGAGGGAGGGAAAGTGAAGGCGTTCCATCCTGTATGAATCATAGAGATGGAGGAGAACAGAGGAGTGAGAGGACACAGTGATGAAGGGTGATGTGAATATGTGATAAATAGCTAACTTGCCCAATCTGGTTTTGGGCGCATGCTCTTTAGACAACAGTTCAATGGTAAAGTGGACAGGGTAGACTACGCTATACGTTATTTAATCATTTTCGGCGAAGCACCGATCATCATGTCACTGTGCACTAAACCACCACGTGAAGTTCATCATTACTTCCATTTAATCTGGAGTTATGCCTGACATATTTAATGCCTTACAATTGTTTTCCTATGTTGTTATTTTGTTCTTTGATGTAATTATTAAAAAAAAAAAAAAAAAAAAAGGATGTATGACACTTTGGCAATATGTGCATTGTTGCGTCATGCCAATAAAGTGAATTGAATTGAATTGAATTGAATTGAGAGAGAGAGCGAGAGACAGAGACAGAGAGAGAGAGAGGGAGAGAGAAGAGAGAGAGGGAGAGAGAGAGAGGGAGAGAGAGGACAACATTAATGGCAGGCAGCCCATTTCCACCTCTTCTACACAGCTGATGGCCATCTATTCTGTAGCCTAAAATCACAACAACTAACAAAAACTATTTTGATTCAGTAACATTCGGTTTCCTTTTGGAGCCTATAATTACAGGAGTTAGAGTGAGTAAGAGGGGGACGAGACAAGGAGTTGGAGTTAGAGTGGGTAAGAGGGGGACGAGACAAGGAGTTGGAGTTAGAGTGAGTAAGAGGAGGACGAGACAAGGAGTTGGAGTTAGAGTGAGTAAGAGGGGGACGAGACAAGGAGTTGGAAGCAAAGCAGTAGAAGCTCAAGTGGAGAAGCCAAAGGGTTAACTAGAGAGAGAGAGAAGATAAGATAGAAGATAGATATTAAGAAAGAGAGAGAGCATGATGGGAGTGATAGAGGTGAGAAGGAGGTGTTCAGAGACCCAGAGCATTACTGCCCCCCCACCCTCTCTCTCAACCCTCAGCCCTGCTGTTGTATGGTCTGAACGGTGTGTTCAGTTTTTCCCACACTCCCCTGCTGCAGTGTACCAGTCTCACCGCTCTGCTCCGCTTGCTTCCCCACACCCCGCATCGGGCCCACGAGTAATGACCTCACCATGTATGGGTTCAGCATGCACACACACACCACACACACCACACACACCACACACACCACACACACCACACCACACCACCAACATCCCCCCATGGACAATGACTCTGACTCATTTCTATTGGCTGTAGATGGGATAGCTTCTATTTCTATTGGCTGTAGATGGGATAGCTTCTATTTCTATTGGCTGTAGATGGGATAGCTTCTATTTCTATTGGCTGTAGATGGGATAGCTTCTATTTCTATTGGCTGTAGATGGGATAGCTTCTATTTCTATTGGCTGTAGATGGGATAGCTTCTATTTCTATTGGCTGTAGATGGGATAGCTTCTATTTCTATTGGCTGTAGATGGGATAGCTTCTATTTCTATTGGCTGTAGATGGGATAGCTTCTATTTCTATTGGCTGTAGATGGGATAGCTTCTATTTCTATTGGCTGTAGATGGGATAGCTTCTATTTCTATTGGCTGTAGATGGGATAGCTTCTATTTCTATTGGCTGTAGATGGGATAGCTTCTATTTCTATTGGCTGTAGATGGGATAGCTTCTATTTCTATTGGCTGTAGATGGGATAGCTTCTATTTATATTGGCTGTAGATGGGATAGCTTCTATTTCTATTGGCTGTAGATGGGATAGCTTCTATTTCTACTGGCTGTAGATGGGATAGCTTCTATTTCTATTGGCTGTAGATGGGATAGCTTCTATTTCTACTGGCTGTAGATGGGATAGCTTCTATTTCTACTGGCTGTAGATGGGATAGCTTCTATTTCTATTGGCTGTAGATGGGATAGCTTCTATTTCTATTGGCTGTAGATGGGATAGCTTCTATTTCTACTGGCTGTAGATGGGATAGCTTCTATTTCTACTGGCTGTAGATGGGATAGCTTCTATTTCTACTGGCTGTAGATGGGATAGCTTCTATTTCTACTGGCTGTAGTGTACACTCCCATCAACAGTGAATTCATGAACATTTGAATGTTTTATTCTTATTGATATAACACATAAAATAACCATTAAACAGCAGACACTCTTATCCAGAGCGACTTACAGTAGTAGTGATATTTTTTATTCTGTTTTGTACTGGTCACCCGTGGGAATCGAACCCACAACCCTGGCGTTAGATCTGGAGAAAGATCTGGCCTTAATGGCCATGTATTGTTATAATCTCCACCCGGCTCAGCCAGAAGAGGACTGGCCAACCCTCAGAGCCTGGTTCCTCTCTAGGTTTCTGTCTTTCTAGGGAGTTTTTCCTAGCCACCGTGTTTCTACATCTGCATTGCTTGCTGTTTGGGGTTTTAGGCTGGGTTTCTGTATAGCACTTTGTGACATCTGCTGATATAAAAAGGGCTTTATAAAGACATTTGATTGATTGATTGATGGTTGCAAGGAGTAAGCTAAGCCCCATGCTCTACCAGATGAGCAACTTAAGCCATTAGTTGATGAAGGTTGATGTGTACATTGTCTGTAATGGGGGAAGGGGTTGTCACTCAGAGAGAGACCTTCAGGGTCAAGTGGAGGCATTTCCATGGAGCCAAACAGAAAGGCCCAGCCTGGCCTAGCTGGGTGGAGCAGAGCCTTAAAATAGCAGACTGGAATTGAAAACCTGTCATCTATTTACATGAGATAAGCCTTCCAGACCAGAAGTTAAACAATGAACAATGCAAAGTTTCCAAGCCCATATCTTAAACGGTGGATATGGTAGAGATAAAAAGACTATGGAAGGAATGAACAATAATGTATATGAATGCAATCCATTTGGGATATATAGCCTAGTGGATCTATATTATAAAAGCCACCAGGACAATATTAGTGCAGTATGACATCCCCAGATTCACTACCACTGGCTCAAAGAGAAGTCCTTTAAAAACACTTATTTTCTATGCCTTGATAAATATGAGTAGAAAACTCAGGTGCTATTAGCCACACTGGATACACTCTCACATTGGATATGCTTTCATATGATAGGTTAGAACCACTTCCCATTCAGACCCAAGGAAGCACGAGATGGGAAGGAGGGAGGGAGGGAGGGAGGGAGGGGGGGAGGGAGGGAGGGAGGGAGGGAGGGAGGGAGGGAGGGAGGGAGGGAGGGAGGGAGGGAGGGAGGGAGGGAATACGAAGCAAAATATAAATGGGTGTTATATGTGTCTGTTTTCCAAGAAAGCAATGGTCCAAGAACAAACCCATCGGAGAGTGGGGAAAAAGGGGGAGGGGGTTGTATTTGGAGCTGTAGTACAGTAAACTACAGTAAGTGCCTTGCTTAAGGGCACATGGACAGATTTTTCACCTAGTCAGTTTGTGCATTCAAACAAGCAACTGGTTACTGGCCCAATGCTCTTAACCTCTAGGCTACTTGCCGCCAGTACAGTACACCACAGTATACTACACTACAGTACAGTACACCACAGTATACTACACTACAGTACAGTACACCACAGTATACTACACTACAGTACAGTACACCACAGTATACTACACTACAGTACAGTACACCACAGTATACTACACTACAGTACAGTACACTACACTACACTACAGTACAGTACACCACAGTATACTACACTACAGTACACCAAAGTATACTACACTACAGTACACTACAGTATACTACACTACAGTACAGTACACCACAGTACACTACACTACACTACACTACATTACACCACAGTATACTACACTACAGTACACCACAGTATACTACACTACAGTACAGTACACTACACTACACTACACTACAGTACAGTACACCACAGTATACTACACTACAGTACACCAAAGTATACTACACTACAGTACACTACAGTATACTACACTACAGTACAGTACACCACAGTACACTACACTACAGTACAGTACACCACAGTATACTACACTACAGTACACCACAGTATACTACACTACAGTACAGTACACCACAGTACAGTACACCACAGTATACTACACTACAGTACACCACAGTATACTACACTACAGTACAGTACACCACAGTATACTACACTACAGTACAGTACACCACAGTACACTACACTACAGTACACCACAGTATACTACACTACAGTACAGTACACCACAGTACACTACAGTACAGTACACCACAGTATACTACACTACAGTACACCACAGTATACTACACTACAGTACAGTACACCACAGTATACTACACTACAGTACAGTACATCACAGTACACTACACTACAGTACAGTACACCACAGTATACTACACTACAGTACACCACAGTATACTACACTACAGTACAGTACACCACAGTATACTACACTACACTACAGTTCACCACAGTACACTACACTACAGTACAGTACACCACAGTATACTACACTACACTACAGTACACCACAGTATACTACACTACAGTACACCACAGTACACTACACTACATTACAGTACACCACAGTATACTACACTACAGTACACCACAGTATACTACACTACAGTACAGTACACCACAGTATACTACACTACAGTACAGTACACCACAGTACACTACACTACAGTACAGTACACCACAGTATACTACACTACAGTACACCACAGTATACTACACTACAGTACACCACAGTATACTACACTACAGTACAGTACACCACAGTACACTACACTGCAGTACAGTACACCACAGTATACTACACTACAGTACACCACAGTATACTACACTACAGTACAGTACACCACAGTATACTACACTACAGTACACCACAGTATACTACACTACAGTACAGTACACCACAGTACACTACAGTACACCACAGTACACTACACTACAGTACACCACAGTATACTACATTACAGTACACCACAGTATACTACACTACAGTACAGTACACCACAGTATACTACACTACAGTACAGTACACCACAGTATACTACACTAAAGTACAGTACACCACACTACACTACACTACACCACAGTATACTACACTACAGTACAGTACACCACAGTACAGTACACCACACTACACTACAGTACACCACAGTATACTACACTACAGTACAGTACACCACAGTACAGTACACCACAGTATACTACACTACAGTACAGTACACCACAGTACACTACACTACAGTACACTACACCACAGTACACTACAGTACACTACACTACACTACACTACACTACAGTACACTACACTACAGTACAGTACATCACAGTACACTATACTACAGTACAGTACAGTACACCACAGTACACCACAGTATACTACACTACAGTACAGTACACCACAGTACACTACACTACAGTACACTACACCACAGTACACTACAGTACACTACAGTACACTACACTACACTACAGTACACCACAGTACACTACACTACAGTACAGTACATCACAGTACACTATACTACAGTACAGTACACCACAGTACACCACAGTATACTACACTACAGTACAGTACACCACAGTACACCACAATACACTACACTACACCACAGTACACCACAATACATTACAGTACACTACAGTACACTACACTACAGTACACCACAGTACACTACAGTACACTACACCACAGTACACTACACCACAGTACACTACAGTTCAGTACACCACAGTACACTACAGTACACTACAGTACACTACACTACAGTACACCACAGTACACTACAGTACACTACAGTACAGTACACCACAGTACACTACACCACAGTACACTACAGTTCAGTACAGTACACCACAGTACACTACAGTACACTACAGTACAGTACACCACAGTACACTACAGTACAGTACACCACAGTACACTACACCACAGTACACTACACTACAGAACAGTACACTACACTACACTACAGTACACCACAGTACACTACAGTACACAACACTACAGAACAGTACACCACAGTACACTACAGTACAGTACACCACAGAACACTACAGTACACTACACTACAGTACAGTACACCACAGTACACTACAGTACACTACACTACAGAACAGTACACCACAGTACAGTACACCACAGTAAACTACAGTACACTACACTACAGTACACCACAGTACACTACAGTACACAACACCACAGTACAGTACACTACAGTACACTATAGTACACTACAGAACAGTACACTACAGAGGCAATAAGTGACCTGCTGAAAAGGGTCACCCTGAATAGGATTTTCAAGAGAAGGGCAGCATATTAAAAACACTAGAGTACGGATGAAAGCTGAAGTGACCTTCTAACCTAAACGGTGGTCAGTACTACATAGGGTGAAAGCTGAGGTGAGCTTCTAACCTAAAAAGTGGTTAGTACTACATACTTCTGAAACACGTGGCTAGGGTTGCCTAGCCTATACCAACTAACAAGGCAGATCTGATGTCCTAGCCTTTACTATACCAACTAAAAAGACATACCTGATGTCCTAGACTATACTATACCAACTAACAAGGCAGATCTGATGTCCTAGTCTATACTATACCAACTAACAAGGCAGATCTGATGTCCTAACCTATACTATACCAACTAACAAGGCAGATCTGATGTCTTAGCCTATACTATACCAACTAACAAGGCAGATCTGATGTCCTAGTCTATACTATACCAACTAACAAGGCCGATCTGTTGTCCTAGCCTATACTATACCAACTAACAAGGCAGATCTGATGTCCTAATCTATACTATACCAACTAACAAGGCAGATCTGATGTCCTAGTCTATACTATACCAACTAACAAGGCAGATCTGATGTCTTAGCCTATACTATACCAACTAACAAGGCAGATCTGATGTCCTAGTCTATACTATACCAACTAACAAGGCAGATCTGTTGTCCTAGCCTATACTATACCAACTAACAAGGCAGATCTGATGTCCTTGCCTATACTATACCAACTAACAAGGCAGATCTGATGTCCTAGTCTATACTATACCAACTAACAAGGCAGATCTGATGTCTTAGCCTATACTATACCAACTAACAAGGCAGATCTGATGTCCTGGCCTATACTATACCAACCAACAAGGCAGATCTGATGTCCTAGCCTATACTATACCAACTAACAAGGCAGATTTGATGTCCTAGACTATACTATACCAACTAACAAGGCAGATCTGATGTCCTAGACTATACTATACCAACTAACAAGGCAGATCTGATGTCCTGGCCTATACTATACCAACCAACAAGGCAGATCTGATGTCCTAGCCTATACTATACCAACTAACAAGGCAGATCTGATGTCCTAGACTATACTATACCAACTAACAAGGCAGATCTGATGTCCTAGACTATACTATACCAACTAACAAGGCAGATCTGATGTCCTAGTCTATACTATACCAACTAACAAGGCAGATCTGATGTCCTAATCTATACTATACCAACTAACAAGGCAGATCCGATGTCCTAGACTATACTATACCAACTAACAAGGCAGATCTGATGTCCTAGCCTATACTATACCAACCAACAAGGCAGATCTGATGTCCTAGCCTTTACTATACCAATTTACAAGGCAGATCTGATGTCCTAGCCTATACTATACCAACTAACAAGGCAGATCTGATGTCCTAGACTATACTATACCAACTAACAAGGCAGATCTGATGTCCTAGTCTATACTATACCAACTAACAAGGCAGATCTGATGTCCTAATCTATACTATACCAACTAACAAGGCAGATCTGATGTCCTAGTCTATACTATACCAACTAACAAGGCAGATCTGATGTCCTAATCTATACTATACCAACTAACAAGGCAGATCTGATGTCCTAATCTATACTATACCAACTAACAAGGCAGATCTGATGTCCTAATCTATACTATACCAACTAACAAGGCAGATCTGATGTCCTAATATATACTATACCAACTAACAAGGCAGATCTGATGTCCTAATCTATACTATACCAACTAACAAGGCAGATCTGATGTCCTAATCTATACTATACCAACTAACAAGGCAGATCTGATGTCCTAGCCTATACTATACCAACTAACAAGGCAGATCTGATGTCCTAGACTATACTATACCAACTAACAAGGCAGATCTGATGTCCTAGACTATACTATAGCAACTAACAAGGCAGATCTGATGTCCTAATCTTACTATACCAACTAACAAGGCAGATCTGATGTCCTAGTCTATACTATACCAACTAACAAGGCAGATCTGATGTCCTAGTCTATACTATACCAACTAACAAGGCAGATCTGATGTCCTAATCTATACTATACCAACTAACAAGGCAGATCTGATGTCCTAGTCTATACTATACCAACTAACAAGGCAGATCTGATGTCCTAGCCTACTATGTATTTTACAAAAGGAAGTATGTCTATCTCTGTACTCTCTGGCAGCCAGGGAGGCTTGGTATACAGAGTTACAGCCTCCTCATCAATCTACACACAATAACCTAATAAAGACAAAGCAAAAACTGTTTTTTAATCTTTTTTGCAAATGTATTAAACATAAAAAACTATATTAACATTAGTTAATATAGTATTCAGACCCTTTGCTATGAGACTCGAAATTGAGCTCAGGTGCATCCTGTTTCCATTGATCATCCTTGAGATGTTTCTGCAACTTGATTGGAGTCTACCTGTGGTAAATTACATTGATTGGACATGATTTGGAAAGACACACACCCACAGTTGACCGTGCATGTCTGAGAAAAAAACCAAGCCATGAGGTTGAGGGAATTGTCTGTAGAGCTCTGAGACAGGATTGTGTCGAGGAACAGATCTGGGGAAGGGTACCAAAAAAGCATTGAAGGCCCCCAAGAACACAGTTTGGAACCACCAAGACTCTACCTAAAGCTGGCCACCTGGCCAAACTGAGCAAGCGGGGGAGAAGGGCCTTGGTCAGGGAGGTGACCAAGAACCCGATGGTCACTCTGACAGAGCTCTAGAGTTATTCTCTGGAGATGAGAGAACTTTCCAGAAGGACAACCATCTCTGTAACACTCCACCAATAAGGCCTTTATGGTAGAGTGGCCAGACGGAAGCCACTCCTCAGTAAAAGGCACATGACAGCCCTCTTGGAGTTTGCCAAAAGGCACCTAAAGACTCTCAGACCATGAAAGACAACATTCTTTGGTCTGATGAAACCAAGATTAAACTATTTGGCCTGAATACCAAGAGTCACGTCTGGAGGAAACCTGGCACCATCCCTACGGTGAAGCATGGTGGTGGCAGCATCATGCTGTGGGGATGTTGTTCAGCTGCAGGGACTGGGAGACTAGTCAGGATCGAGGGAAAAATGAACAGCGCAAAGAACAGAGAGATCCTGGATGAAAACCTGCTCCAGAGCGTTCAGGACCTCAGACTGGGGTGAAGGTTCACCTTCCAACAGGACAACGACCCTAATCACACAGCCAAGACAACGCAGGAGAGGCTTCGGGACAAGTCTCTGAATATCCTTGAGTGGCCCAGCCAGAGCCCGGACTTGAACCTGGAGAGACCTGAAAATAGCTGTGAAGCAACGCTCCACCATCCAACCTGACTGAGCTGGAGAGGATCTGCAGAGAAGAATGGGAGAAACTCCCCAAATACAGGTGTTCCAATATAGTGCACTACCTTTGACCAGTGGTGAACTATTTGGGGAATAGGGGGCCATTTGGGACATAGCTTTGGTTCTTCCTTCTATTCCCTTTGATTTCCCAGTAGATGGAGTCCATTAAAAAGGTGGCAATTGCCCAACTGTGTCAATGACTGCTGGGGCTGGTGGATGAACTTTGAACACGTGAGGCAAAGGCTCTCTGCTCTTCCTCTGGCGAAGGGGTAGGCGGGGGGCGGGGGTGGGGGGTAACAAAGGCTCTCTGCTCTTCCTCTGGCGAAGGGGTAGGCGGGGGGCGGGGGGGGTGGTAACAAAGGCTCTCTGCTCTCCCTCTGGCGAAGGGGTAGGCGGGGGGCGGGGGGGGGGGGGGGGGAACAAAGGCTCTCTGCTCTTCCTCTGGTGAAGGGGTAGGCGGGGGGCGGGGGGGTTTGGGGGGGTAACAAAGGCTCTCTGCTCTTCCTCTGGCGAAGGGGTAGGCGGGGGGCGGGGGGGTTTGGGGGGGTAACAAAGGCTCTCTGCTCTCCCTCTGGCGAAGGGGTAGGCTGGGGGCGGGGGGGGGTGGTAACAAAGGCTCTCTGCTCTCCCTCTGGCGAAGGGGTAGGCGGGGGGCGGGGGGGGGGGGGTAACAAAGGCTCTCTGCTCTTCCTCTGGCGAAGGGGTAGGCGGGGGGCGGGGGGGGGGGGTTGGGGGGTAACAAAGGCTCTCTGCTCTCCCTCTGGCGAAGGGGGGGGTAACTTCTTTACGATTTGCTCCATTAAGCTTCCTGAAAGGTTAGAGAGCTGAATAAGCAGGGATATGTTAACCTTTCACCTTCCTGAAAGGTTAGAGAGCTGAATAAGCAGGGATATGTTAACCTTTCACCTTCCTGAAAGGTTAGAGAGCTGAATAAGCAGGGATATGTTAACCTTTCACCTTCCTGAAAGGTTAGAGAGCTGAATAAGCAGGGATATGTTAACCTTTCACCTTCCTGAAAGGTTGGAGAGGCTGAATAAGCAGGGATATGTTAACCTTTCACCTTCCTGAAAGGTTAGAGAGCTGAATAAGCAGGGATATGTTAACCTTTCACCTTCCTGAAAGGTTAGAGAGCTGAATAAGCAGGGATATGTTAACCTTTCACCTTCCTGAAAGGTTAGAGAGCTGAATAAGCAGGGATATGTTAACCTTTCACCTTCCTGAAAGGTTAGAGAGCTGAATAAGCAGGGATATGTTAACCTTTCACCTTCCTGAAAGGTTAGAGAGCTGAATAAGCAGGGATATGTTAACCTTTCACCTTCCTGAAAGGTTAGAGAGCTGAATAAGCAGGGATATGTTAACCTTTCACCTTCCTGAAAGGTTAGAGAGCTGAATAAGCAGGGATATGTTAACCTTTCACCTTCCTGAAAGGTTAGAGAGCTGAATAAGCAGGGATATGTTAACCTTTCACCTTCCTGAAAGGTTAGAGAGCTGAATAAGCAGGGATACGTTAACCTTTCACCTTCCTGAAAGGTTAGAGAGCTGAATAAGCAGGGATACGTTAACCTTTCACCTTCCTGAAAGGTTAGAGAGCTGAATAAGCAGGGATACGTTAACCTTTCACCTTCCTGAAAGGTTAGAGAGCTGAATAAGCAGGGATACGTTAACCTTTCACCTTCCTGAAAGGTTAGAGAGCTGAATAAGCAGGGATACGTTAACCTTTCACCTTCCTGAAAGGTTGGAGAGGCTGAATAAGCAGGGATACGTTAACCTTTCACCTTCCTGAAAGGTTAGAGAGCTGAATAAGCAGGGATACGTTAACCTTTCACCTTCCTGAAAGGTTAGAGAGCTGAATAAGCAGGGATACGTTAACCTTTCACCTTCCTGAAAGGTTGGAGAGGCTGAATAAGCAGGGATACGTTAACCTTTCACCTTCCTGAAAGGTTGGAGAGGCTGAATAAGCAGGGATATGTTAACCTTTCACCTTCCTGAAAGGTTGGAGAGGCTGAATAAGCAGGGATATGTTAACCTTTCACCTTCCTGAAAGGTTAGAGAGCTGAATAAGCAGGGATATGTTAACCTTTCACCTTCCTGAAAGGTTAGAGAGCTGAATAAGCAGGGATATGTTAACCTTTCACCTTCCTGAAAGGTTGGAGAGCTGAATAAGCAGGGATATGTTAACCTTTCACCTTCCTGAAAGGTTGGAGAGGCTGAATAAGCAGGGATATGTTAACCTTTCACCTTCCTGAAAGGTTGGAGAGGCTGAATAAGCAGGGATATGTTCAACTTTCACCTTCCCACGCACCCAAAAGTGCAGAATCGCAGGAAACTGTACTCTGTGTGTGTGTATGTGTGTGTGTGTGTGTGTGTGTGTGTGTGTGTGTGAGTGTATATCAGTGGGTGTTTGTATATATACAGTATATGTGTGTCTGTGTGGACTCAATCTCACTAGCTGCTCCAGTGATTTGTGAGTTTGACCAGTCTCATAAAGGTGCTATTTATTATACAATACTGGGGGACTTCTGGTCTTTTCTCTATCTGGTGGTCTTTCTGGTGTTCTCTCTGGTGGTCTCTCTGATGGTCTAGCTGGTGATCTATCTGGTGGTCTATATGGTGGTCTATCTGGTGGTCTCTATGGTGGTCTATCTAGTAGTCTCTATGATGGTCTACGTGGTGGTCTCGTTGATGGTCTCTGATGGTCTATGAAACAGAGAGGCTCTGGCCAGATCCACTTTCACTGTACTGTATGTGTACTCCCTCTCTCCCTCTCCCCCTCTCCCCCTCTCCCTCTCTCTCTCTCTCTCTCTCTCACTCTCTCTCACTAATCACAAAAAAACTATTTAGTAAACTGAAATAAAATAATTAAACCCATTTGATAAAAACTAAAACTATACTACAACTATTATCTTTGACTCCAAAACGAACTAAAATGCTGTAAATGCAAGGATTCAAATAGGCCTAGTTACTGCATCACTGTTACTAGCTCTCTGCCGTCTCTGCTATAACTAGCTAACCTCCTCCCCAGGCTACTGCACACAGCACTTACTGTATAAGCCTGGGATATCAACCACTCAAAGTTAGCCTTAGTGGGAGTGACCATAGAATTCTATGGGAGTGAACTACTGAGTAAATTACTTGTCATCCTTTAATTTTAGCGAATCACAAGACTGAGGCGTGGCTCTGTGCTTGTGGTGTACTAGAGTACGGGGGACGGTTAGGGGGAAGGTGTTATGGGAGGTGATTGGTTGGTAGATTAAGACAATTAAGCCAATGCCTATGCCCCGGGAGTTTCTCCCGGCTCTGTATTGGCTAATGAAAATGTCAAGGGGTCTGAATTCTTTCCAAATGCACTGTAGGTCATGGAAGGAGTAGGTGTTCTTAATGTTTTGTACACAGTGTATAACATAATTACCATACCAGAAAGCGAGAGTAATATTGACACACGCAAACACGGACAGACAGACAGAAAGACACACAGACACACACCATGTGTTTGCTGACAAACCTATAGCATATCCATATCTATGTACTGTAGTTACAGTCTCTCAACTCAAATCAGATCCATTTCCTGTCCCTGTGACTACCATGGTGCATCTCTTCCACTCCAGCCAGACAGTACCATTGTTCCCTAGGGTTTAGAGGAACGGAACAGTTAGCAGCTCATAGCTCTTTTATTTGGACTTATTTCTCGTTATTGTGAATCATGTATTCAGGTCACTGGATGAAAGAAAAGGGCCTCTTTCCTTTTTTTTTACCACACTCTTGTTCTCTTTTTCTCCTGAAAGGAAAGGCAGAGCGGCGATGAAAGGTCAGTGAGGTAACAGCCACTAAATTGATTCTGATTGGCAGAGATAAGATCTCCGATGAGACGCTCCTGTCTCCACACCCTCGTCTGAGCGGAACAGCAATCCAGCACCACCACTTCCTCCTGGGGAGAGGTAGTCAGTGTGCCCGCCTCTGGGCCCTGGGCAACATCACACAGCAGGACCATGGTGGTGCTCCAACATCACACAGCAGGACCATGGTGGTGCTCCAACATCACACAGCAGGACCATGGTGGTGCTCCAACATCACACAGCAGGACCATGGTGGTGCTCCAACATCACACAGCAGGACCATGGTGGTGCTCCAACATCACACAGCAGGGCCATGGTGGTGCTCCAACATCACACAGCAGGACCATGGTGGTGCTCCAACATCACACAGCAGGACCATGGTGGTGCTCCAACATCACACAGCAGGGCCATGGTGGTGCTCCAACATCACACAGCAGGGCCATGGTGGTGCTCCAACATCACACAGCAGGGCCATGGTGGTGCTCCAACATCACACAGCAGGACCATGGTGGTGCTCCAACATCACACAGCAGGGCCATGGTGGTGTTTCAACATCACACAGCAGGGCCATGGTGGTGCTCCAACATCACACAGCAGGGCCATGGTGGTGCTCCAACATCACACAGCAGGGCCATGGTGGTGTTTCAACATCACACAGCAGGGTCATGGTGGTGTTTCAACATCACACAGCAGGGCCATGGTGGTGCTCCAACATCACACAACAGCAGGACCATGGTGGTGCTCCAACATCACACAGCAGGGCCATGGTGGTGCTCCAACATCACACAGCAGGGCCATGGTGGTGTTTCAACATCACACAGCAGGGCCATGGTGGTGTTTCAACATCACACAGCAGGGCCATGGTGGTGTTTCAACATCACACAGCAGGACCATGGTGGTGTTTCAACATCACACAGCAGGACCATGGTGGTGCTCCAACATCACACAGCAGGGCCATGGTGGTGTTTCAACATCACACAGCAGGACCATGGTGGTGCTCCAACATCACACAGCAGGGCCATGGTGGTGCTCCAACATCACACAGCAGGGCCATGGTGGTGCTCCAACATCACACAGCAGGGCCATGGTGGTGTTTCAACATCACACAGCAGGGTCATGGTGGTGTTTCAACATCACACAGCAGGGCCATGGTGGTGCTCCAACATCACACAACAGCAGGACCATGGTGGTGCTCCAACAACACACAGCAGGGCCATGGTGGTGTTTCAACATCACACAGCAGGGCCATGGTGGTGTTTCAACATCACACAGCAGGGCCATGGTGGTGCTCCAACATCACACAGCAGGGCCATGGTGGTGTTTCAACATCACACAGCAGGACCATGGTGGTGTTTCAACATCACACAGCAGGACCATGGTGGTGCTCCAACATCACACAGCAGGGCCATGGTGGTGTTTCAACATCACACAGCAGGACCATGGTGGTGCTCCAACATCACACAGCAGGACCATGGTGGTGCTCCAACATCACACAGCAGGACCATGGCTAGAGAGATACTACTGTACATAGCTGCACTTCAGAGGAGCGGTATGTTATGTTTACATACCAGTTAGATAGAATCATATCATCCTCCTCAGTTCCATACACAGACACAACCACAGCTTGAGTTGATATAACATTAAAGGGGAAATCTGCAGTTCAAACAATAACAAAGCGGCTACCCCGCCATCGATTTGGTTAATAGCTGAGGGATAGGGCTGGAGAAATTGAACCACTCTCAAATTCAAAGACAGAGCTACGGATGCAAGGACTGACCATCCATGATATCAACATTATAGTTTTAACCATGTTTTGAGGCTGTACAGTGTTTGTTTAAAATTACATTGTTTATAAACAATGAAGTAACACAAGCTTATATTCTGTGTTCTGATGGGGTTCGACAGTTGATCTAATCTTATGAGGTATTTATAAGTTATATTCTTCAAGAACAACGCAGATGTCCCATTTAATATGAAAGCAAAGCTGTTAACGGTGTCATAAAATGAAATGATGGCTGCCTACAAACGAGTAGCGAGAATCCACCTGAAGGTAGCCTTCTATAGCAGAATCTATCAAATGATTTAATACCCAGAGCTGTTCATCATCACCATCACCATCACCATCACCATCATCACACACACACACACACACACACACACACACACACACACACACACACACACACACACACACACACACACACACACACACAGGGCCTTTGTGAATATGCAAAAACCTAAGAAAGAAATGGAGAAACCTGTCCAACCAAAAACATAGAGACCCAGAAAACCTGAGCCTACGCTTCACTGTGGTGAATCACTAAAACAATACAGAAATACACCTTCACTATGGTGAATCACTAAAACAATACAGAAATACACCTTCACTATGGTGAATCACTAAAACAATACAGAAATACACCTTCACTGTGGTTAATCACTAAAACAATACAGAAATACACCTTCACTATGGTGAATCACTAAAACAATACAGAAATACACCTTCACTATGGTGAATCACTAAAACAATACATAAATACACCTTCACTATGGTGAATCACTAAAACAATACAGAAATACACCTTCACTATGGTGAATCACTAAAACAATACAGAAATACACCTTCACTATGTTGAATCACTAAAACAATACAGAAATACACCTTCACTATGGTGAATCACTAAAACAATACAGAAATACACCTTCACTATGGTGAATCACTAAAACAATACAGAAATACACCTTCACTATGGTGAATCACTAAAACAATACAGAAATACACCTTCACTATAGTGAATCACTAAAACAATACATAAATACACCTTCACTATAGTGAATCACTAAAACAATACAGAAATACACCTTCACTATGGGGAATCACTAAAACAATACAGAAATACACCTTCACTATGGGGAATCACTAAAACAATACAGAAATACACCTTCACTATGGTGAATCACTAAAACAATACAGAAATACACCTTCACTATGGGGAATCACTAAAACAATACAGAAATACACCTTCACTATGGGGAATCACTAAAACAATACAGAAATACACCTTCACTATGGGGAATCACTAAAACAATACAGAAATACACTATGGAAAAAGAAGGAATAGCCCGTCAGAAACCAGCTCAATGTAACTGAAGAATCCATAGACTCTAAACACTTCTGGGAAATTTGGAAAACACTAAATAAACAACAACATGAAGAGCTATCTATCCAAAACAGAGATGTCTGGGTAAACCACTTCTCCAATCTTTTTGGTCCTATAACAAAGAACAAATAGCAAATAAATATACATGATCAAATAGAAATCCTAGAATCAACTATTAAAGACCAGAACCCACTGAAATACACCTTCAAACACCAAATTGAGACTCTGCATGCAGAATTCTGCAAGAATATCCTCAGTGTACAACGTAAAACACCAAATAATGCATGCAGAGCAGAATTAGGTCGATACCAGCTAATTATCAACATCCAGAAAAGAGACGTTAAATTCTACAACCACCTAAAAGGAAGCGATTCCCAAACCTTCCATAACAAAGCCATCACCTACAGAGAGATGAACCTGGAGAAGAGTCCCCTAAGCAAGCTGGTCCTGGGTCTCTGTTCACAAACACAAACAGACCCCACAAAGCCCCAGGACAGCAACACAATTAGACCCAACCAAATCATGAGAAAACAAAAAGAGAGTTACTTGATACATTGGAAAGAATTTACAAAAAAACAGAGCAAAATAGAATTCATCACCAATAACTTATGTGTATACTGTATACTATAAAGCTTACTATGCCACTGTATCTTAGTCCAATGCCGCCCTGACATGTATGTATATATTCTCAATCTATTCCTTACTTAGATTTATGTGTATTTGGGTATATGTTGTGAAACTGTTAGATATTACTTGTTAGATACTACTGCGCTGTCGGAGCTAAAAGCACAAGCATTTCGCTACACCCGCAATAACATCAGCTAACCACGTGTATGTGACCATGTGTATGATCAATTTGAATGCTATTTGACCCTAAACAGAGAGTACACAGTGGTAGAATACCTGACCACTGTGCCTGTTTGCCTGTCTGTCTGCCTGCCTGCCTGCCTGCCTGCCTGTCTGTCTGTCTGTCTGTCTGTCTGTCTGTCTGTCTGTCTGTCTGTCTGTCTGTCTGTCTGCCTGTCTGTCTATGGGTTGTTGGAAGGACTCCAACCTCAGTTGTAGTGCTGTGCAGGTCGGTCGTCTTTGATGCTGGCCCACTATCCGGTGTGTGTGTGTAACAGTTTTGGGATGCAGCCAAAGTACACAGCAGCATTTGGTAATAGTTAACAGAGTGGGCAGTGTGGAGAGGACAGGAGTTAGGTTCAGATTTAGATCTGTGGTTGCAGTCAGTCGGAATACTTGATCCTGATCCTCTTTACCCTCAGCCCGCCCTCAGCCTGCCCTCAGCCCGCCCTCAGCCCGCCCTCAGCCCGCCATCACCCTGCCCTCAGCCCGCCCTCAGCCCGCCCTCAGCCCGCCATCACCCTGCCCTCAGCCCGCCCTCAGCCTGCCATCACCCTGCCCTCAGCCCGCCATCACCCTGCCCTCAGCCCGCCCTCAGCCCGCCCTCAGCCCGCCATCACCCTGCCCTCAGCCCGCCATCACCCTGCCCTCAGCCCGCCCTCAGTCTGCCCTCAGCCCGCCCTCAGCCTGCCCTCAGCCCGCCCTCAGCCCGCCCTCAGCCCGCCCTCAGCCCGCCCTCAGCCCGCCCTCAGCCCGCCCTCAGCCCGCCATCACCCTGCCCTCAGCCAGGAAGACCTGGGTTAAAATAGGTTGTTGTTTTTTTTCAAATGCTTTGAGCATTTGCTTGAGCTTACATGAAAGATGTCCCATCTGAACCCATGTATGCATCACAGATCAATCAACAGGCTGCCAGTGCTGAACCATCAAGCACAATGTGTTTTAATAGGCAGGCCCCCAAACCTCTTTGTGAAGTAGATAAGCTACTGGGACAAACTCTTATACTGTCTTGCCATAGCACAGCACCATGTCCTCATTAAAGATCTGCCCCAAGAACACTGTCTATTTGAACATCAAATCAATTTTTCTTGGCTTCTTATCGAAAATCTAAAAAATGACTATGGCACAGTGTGTTTTTATCGTGGGCGACTGTAGCCTTGTCGTCTTTAGAAGTGGCCATTTTGTGGGTTTCTGACGAGACTATCGTTCCACATCCATTACAGATGACATAGTGTCAGCCCTGGCTGTACATTACAGATGACATAGTGTCAGACCTGGCTGTACATTACAGATGACATAGTGTCAGCCCTGGCTGTACATTACAGATGACATAGTGTCAGCCCTGGCTGTACATTACAGATGACATAGTGTCAGCCCTGGCTGTACATTACAGATGACATAGTGTCAGCCCTGGCTGTACATTACAGATGACATAGTGTCAGCCCTGGCTGTACATTACAGATGACATAGTGTCAGACCTGGCTGTACATTACAGATGACATAGTGTCAGCCCTGGCTGTACATTACAGATGACATACTGTCAGCCCTGGCTGCACATTACAGATGACATAGTGTCAGACCTCCGGGAAGCAGAAAGGTGGAGGTATATGTTTTATGATTATGTGATAACATACAGGAACTCAAATCCTTCTGTTCACACGACTTAGAATATGGTTAGTTAACATGTGTAGATGGGTTAGTACTACTGTAGTGCTGTGGTTAGTTAACATGTGTAGATGGGTTAGTACTACTGTAGTGCTGTGGTTAGTTAACGTGTGTAGATGGGTTAGTACTACTGTAGTGCTGTGGTTAGTTAACGTGTGTAGATGGGTTAGTACTACTGTAGTGCTGTGGTTAGTTAACGTGTGTAGATGGGTTAGTACTACTGTAGTGCTGTGGTTAGTTAACATGTGTAGATGGGTTAGTACTACTGTAGTGCTGTGGTTAGTTAACATGTGTAGATGGGTTAGTACTACTGTAGTGCTGTGGTTAGTTAACATGTGTAGATGGGTTAGTACTACTGTAGTGCTGTGGTTAGTTAACGTGTGTAGATGGGTTAGTACTACTGTAGTGCTGTGGTTAGTTAACATGTGTAGATGGGTTAGTACTACTGTAGTGCTGTGGTTAGTTAACGTGTGTAGATGGGTTAGTACTACTGTAGTGCTGTGGTTAGTTAACGTGTGTAGATGGGTTAGTACTACTGTAGTGCTGTGGTTAGTTAACGTGTGTAGATGGGTTAGTACTACTGTAGTGCTGTGGTTAGTTAACATGTGTAGATGGGTTAGTACTACTGTAGTGCTGTGGTTAGTTAACATGTGTAGATGGGTTAGTACTACTGTAGTGCTGTGGTTAGTTAACGTGTGTAGATGGGTTAGTACTACTGTAGTGCTGTGGTTAGTTAACGTGTGTAGATGGGTTAGTACTACTGTAGTGCTGTGGTTAGTTAACGTGTGTAGATGGGTTAGTACTACTGTAGTGCTGTGGTTAGTTAACGTGTGTAGATGGGTTAGTACTACTGTAGTGCTGTGGTTAGTTAACATGTGTAGATGGGTTAGTACTACTGTAGTGCTGTGGTTAGTTAACATGTGTAGATGGGTTAGTACTACTGTAGTGCTGTGGTAAGTTAACATGTGTAGATGGGTTAGTACTACTGTAGTGCTGTGGTTAGTTAACGTGTGTAGATGGGTTAGTACTACTGTAGTGCTGTGGTTAGTTAACATGTGTAGATGGGTTAGTACTACTGTAGTGCTGTGGTTAGTTAACGTGTGTAGATGGGTTAGTACTACTGTAGTGCTGTGGTTAGTTAACGTGTGTAGATGGGTTAGTACTACTGTAGTGCTGTGGTTAGTTAACGTGTGTAGATGGGTTAGTACTACTGTAGTGCTGTGGTTAGTTAACGTGTGTAGATGGGTTAGTACTACTGTAGTGCTGTGGTTAGTTAACGTGTGTAGATGGGTTAGTACTACTGTAGTGCTGTGGTTAGTTAACGTGTGTAGATGGGTTAGTACTACTGTAGTGCTGTGGTTAGTTAACGTGTGTAGATGGGTTAGTACTACTGTAGTGCTGTAATTAGTTAACATGTGTAGATGGGTTAGTACTACTGTAGTGCTGTGGTTAGTTAACGTGTGTAGATGGGTTAGTACTACTGTAGTGCTGTGGTTAGTTAACATGTGTAGATGGGTTAGTACTACTGTAGTGCTGTGGTTAGTTAACATGTGTAGATGGGTTAGTACTACTGTAGTGCTGTGGTTAGTTAACGTGTGTAGATGGGTTAGTACTACTGTAGTGCTGTGGTTAGTTAACATGTGTAGATGGGTTAGTACTACTGTAGTGCTGTGGTTAGTTAACATGTGTAGATGGGTTAGTACTACTGTAGTGCTGTGGTTAGTTAACGTGTGTAGATGGGTTAGTACTACTGTAGTGCTGTGGTTAGTTAACGTGTGTAGATGGGTTAGTACTACTGTAGTGCTGTAATTAGTTAACATGTGTAGATGGGTTAGTACTACTGTAGTGCTGTGGTTAGTTAACGTGTGTAGATGGGTTAGTACTACTGTAGTGCTGTGGTTAGTTAACGTGTGTAGATGGGTTAGTACTACTGTAGTGCTGTGGTTAGTTAACGTGTGTAGATGGGTTAGTACTACTGTAGTGCTGTGATTAGTTAACGTGTGTAGATGGGTTAGTACTACTGTAGTGCTGTGGTTAGTTAACATGTGTAGATGGGTTAGTACTACTGTAGTGCTGTGGTTAGTTAACATGTGTAGATGGGTTAGTACTACTTTAGTGCTGTGGTTAGTTAACATGTGTAGATGGGTTAGTACTACTGTAGTGCTGTGGTTAGTTAACATGTGTAGATGGGTTAGTACTACTGTAGTGCTGTGGTTAGTTAACATGTGTAGATGGGTTAGTACTACTGTAGTGCTGTGGTTAGTTAACATGTGTAGATGGGTTAGTACTACTGTAGTGCTGTGGTTAGTTAACGTGTGTAGATGGGTTAGTACTACTGTAGTGCTGTGGTTAGTTAACATGTGTAGATGGGTTAGTACTACTGTAGTGCTGTGGTTAGTTAACATGTGTAGATGGGTTAGTACTACTGTAGTGCTGTGGTTAGTTAACATGTGTAGATGGGTTAGTACTACTGTAGTGCTGTGGTTAGTTAACGTGTGTAGATGGGTTAGTACTACTGTAGTGCTGTGGTTAGTTAACGTGTGTAGATGGGTTAGTACTACTGTAGTGCTGTGGTTAGTTAACGTGTGTAGATGGGTTAGTACTACTGTAGTGCTGTGGTTAGTTAACGTGTGTAGATGGGTTAGTACTACTGTAGTGCTGTGGTTAGTTAACGTGTGTAGATGGGTTAGTACTACTGTAGTGCTGTGGTTAGTTAACATGTGTAGATGGGTTAGTACTACTGTAGTGCTGTGGTTAGTTAACATGTGTAGATGGGTTAGTACTACTGTAGTGCTGTGGTTAGTTAACATGTGTAGATGGGTTAGTACTACTGTAGTGCTGTGGTTAGTTAACATGTGTAGATGGGTTAGTACTACTGTAGTGCTGTGGTTAGTTAACGTGTGTAGATGGGTTAGTACTACTGTAGTGCTGTGGTTAGTTAACATGTGTAGATGGGTTAGTACTACTGTAGTGCTGTGGTTAGTTAACGTGTGTAGATGGGTTAGTACTACTGTAGTGCTGTGGTTAGTTAACGTGTGTAGATGGGTTAGTACTACTGTAGTGCTGTGGTTAGTTAACGTGTGTAGATGGGTTAGTACTACTGTAGTGCTGTGGTTAGTTAACGTGTGTAGATGGGTTAGTACTACTGTAGTGCTGTGGTTAGTTAACATGTGTAGATGGGTTAGTACTACTGTAGTGCTGTGGTTAGTTAACATGTGTAGATGGGTTAGTACTACTGTAGTGCTGTGGTAAGTTAACATGTGTAGATGGGTTAGTACTACTGTAGTGCTGTGGTTAGTTAACGTGTGTAGATGGGTTAGTACTACTGTAGTGCTGTGGTTAGTTAACATGTGTAGATGGGTTAGTACTACTGTAGTGCTGTGGTTAGTTAACGTGTGTAGATGGGTTAGTACTACTGTAGTGCTGTGGTTAGTTAACGTGTGTAGATGGGTTAGTACTACTGTAGTGCTGTGGTTAGTTAACGTGTGTAGATGGGTTAGTACTACTGTAGTGCTGTGGTTAGTTAACGTGTGTAGATGGGTTAGTACTACTGTAGTGCTGTGGTTAGTTAACGTGTGTAGATGGGTTAGTACTACTGTAGTGCTGTGGTTAGTTAACGTGTGTAGATGGGTTAGTACTACTGTAGTGCTGTGGTTAGTTAACGTGTGTAGATGGGTTAGTACTACTGTAGTGCTGTAATTAGTTAACATGTGTAGATGGGTTAGTACTACTGTAGTGCTGTGGTTAGTTAACGTGTGTAGATGGGTTAGTACTACTGTAGTGCTGTGGTTAGTTAACATGTGTAGATGGGTTAGTACTACTGTAGTGCTGTGGTTAGTTAACGTGTGTAGATGGGTTAGTACTACTGTAGTGCTGTGGTTAGTTAACGTGTGTAGATGGGTTAGTACTACTGTAGTGCTGTGGTTAGTTAACATGTGTAGATGGGTTAGTACTACTGTAGTGCTGTGGTTAGTTAACATGTGTAGATGGGTTAGTACTACTGTAGTGCTGTGGTTAGTTAACGTGTGTAGATGGGTTAGTACTACTGTAGTGCTGTGGTTAGTTAACGTGTGTAGATGGGTTAGTACTACTGTAGTGCTGTAATTAGTTAACATGTGTAGATGGGTTAGTACTACTGTAGTGCTGTGGTTAGTTAACGTGTGTAGATGGGTTAGTACTACTGTAGTGCTGTGGTTAGTTAACGTGTGTAGATGGGTTAGTACTACTGTAGTGCTGTGGTTAGTTAACGTGTGTAGATGGGTTAGTACTACTGTAGTGCTGTGATTAGTTAACGTGTGTAGATGGGTTAGTACTACTGTAGTGCTGTGGTTAGTTAACATGTGTAGATGGGTTAGTACTACTGTAGTGCTGTGGTTAGTTAACATGTGTAGATGGGTTAGTACTACTTTAGTGCTGTGGTTAGTTAACATGTGTAGATGGGTTAGTACTACTGTAGTGCTGTGGTTAGTTAACATGTGTAGATGGGTTAGTACTACTGTAGTGCTGTGGTTAGTTAACATGTGTAGATGGGTTAGTACTACTGTAGTGCTGTGGTTAGTTAACATGTGTAGATGGGTTAGTACTACTGTAGTGCTGTGGTTAGTTAACGTGTGTAGATGGGTTAGTACTACTGTAGTGCTGTGGTTAGTTAACATGTGTAGATGGGTTAGTACTACTGTAGTGCTGTGGTTAGTTAACATGTGTAGATGGGTTAGTACTACTGTAGTGCTGTGGTTAGTTAACATGTGTAGATGGGTTAGTACTACTGTAGTGCTGTGGTTAGTTAACATGTGTAGATGGGTTAGTACTACTGTAGTGCTGTGGTTAGTTAACGTGTGTAGATGGGTTAGTACTACTGTAGTGCTGTGGTTAGTTAACGTGTGTAGATGGGTTAGTACTACTGTAGTGCTGTGGTTAGTTAACGTGTGTAGATGGGTTAGTACTACTGTAGTGCTGTGGTTAGTTAACGTGTGTAGATGGGTTAGTACTACTGTAGTGCTGTGGTTAGTTAACATGTGTAGATGGGTTAGTACTACTGTAGTGCTGTGGTTAGTTAACATGTGTAGATGGGTTAGTACTACTGTAGTGCTGTGGTTAGTTAACATGTGTAGATGGGTTAGTACTACTGTAGTGCTGTGGTTAGTTAACATGTGTAGATGGGTTAGTACTACTGTAGTGCTGTGGTTAGTTAACGTGTGTAGATGGGTTAGTACTACTGTAGTGCTGTGGTTAGTTAACGTGTGTAGATGGGTTAGTAC